>CM060830.1:98275000-98457500 GCA_030762175.1 Metallyticus violacea | reverse complement strand
GCCTGTCGGTCCTGGAGGTTTAGTGGTAACCGTACTTGCCTTCTAAACCCAAGATCGCGGGTTCAATCCCGGCCAGGATCGATTAGGTTCAATCCTAAGTGTGGCTTCCTTCGGAAGGGAAGTAAAGTCATGGGTCCCGTGTCGTACATTTGCGGCACGATAAAGAACCTCAAGCTTGAAAGAAGAGACCTCTGAGCAAAATTTCAGGCCATTTCACGCCCTGATTTGAATTGGACGCTGATGACCTGAGATGTTAAAGAGCGTCCGTAAATAAACAAAATCAACAAAAATCAACCCTCTTTGCCTAACTTGTATTTAGTTACTGCTGAGTACCAAGAATCCAATTTGAGTCAACAACGAATATCTCGTTAACAAAGCATCGACAAATCAAAGGTGCAGACATATTAAAAATTTAAGCCCTTATTATAACATTCCCTAAGCATTTATTTAAACATTTTAATAGAAACGTTACCCTCTCAATTATTCTCAACTATTACAGGTAACAAGTATGAACTTTAACTGACAACACAGCAGGCTTTCAAGCGCTGCACAGAGCTGCGTCCACTGCGAACGGTTCCGTGAAGGAAATATCGCCCAGTATTAACAGATTAAATGAAACTAGGCTTCCAAAGCAGGCATTAGAATACAAACCCCCAGGAAAAGGAAATGTAAGATGAAGTCTAAAGATGCGGATAGATTTACTGTGAAGAGAGAATAGATAGAACCCTTGAAATAAAGAGGAAGAGAAAGAACCTTGTTAATATATTGTTAACTGTCAAGCGTCACTCTCTTCACCTGTCAAGAAGGATACCGCGCATTTTGTGTGCCAAGGGTTGTGCACAAAGCTTCTATTTTCATAAATTAAACAATATGCTGCATAACTCCTTCTTGATAGGCGAATAGAGACACTAACCAACGAACTTACTTGATGATGGTTAAAGAAACTCTTCGGATGCTATAAATTAATAATGAAATATGTTCTGTACATATTATAAGTTATCTGGACGACAGATATATGTTGTGCTCAGTAGTTTCCTTCTCTTGCAGAGAAGTTCAGTAAGAACTAATGATGACATAATGATGTTTAACGCCCGTTTGTACTACTGAGGCACCACAGGCGATGAACACTGGTGATATATGAAATAATAAATTGGGAAAGGATTTTTTTTTAAGGAAGGAAACGTTTCAGGCCTAAGTTTAGGGTACCTCTCCGGCATTTGCCAGTTATGAAGACTGAGAAAACCTGGAAAAACCTCAATCAGGGAGGACGGTCCTGGTTGGATTCGAACCCCAGACCTCCAGTTCACGAGTCCGCACCTTAACGACCTCGGCCACCCGTGGCGGTTGGTTCCAAACTAAAAAACTAATTATCTGTAGAAAGAAGGGAAATTAGACTAAATACTATTACACAGTTTCTCTTTTTAAATTTACAAATGTTGTGATATGGCAAAACCCAGCTAATGTGCAATAAAAAACAAAGAACCAACAAATAGTTCTGGAAAATTAAAACAATGGCAAACTCCAGTGTTTCGTCATAACAGTGCACTGCTCTATTGCTAGGGAACGTCTGCGAGCCTCTTTAAGTGGATTAGAACACTTTGGTTCGAAGTTGTGCAAGATGCGCCGGTTTTTGTTTGCAAGACAGAGGTGCTTGCCCGAGTTACGACTTTATAAATTACCTCCCTTTCTGCTGCACGTTGCACAGGTGTTCGCTAGAGATACAACGTGCATATACCCATAACAATGCCTTCTATTTCAAAGTGCTAAATGCCATCTCAGAGTTCAAAGTGGAAACGTATCTCTTTTCTTTTACCTCCCCGCTTCATAAAACGCCTAACTTAAAAAAAAAAATGTTTCCATAAAATTCTTCTTAATAAATACTTCCGGGTATGATCTTGAAAAATAGTAAATAAATGTTTTATTTACTTCTGCAAGCGGAATAATTCTTTGTTTATGCTGTTCCAAGATTTCATTGTCCGGACACCATGTGAACGATTTGTCTAGTCTAAACATACATTTTTTGACTTAGGAAAAAAATATTATCTAAGAAACAAACGAACTAATCATGCATATAAATAGTGTCATATGTAAAGTAATGGACAGTATTATATCCCAAACAGTCCATCCCTAAACTGAAGACAGAGCTTCAATCTTGATATCAACATATCAACGAAAGTATGCAAAAGGCTCCTCTACCAAGCCTTTCTTTAGTTTATTCAAGTTTGTGTGAAGCCTAGAGTACATTCTAATTATGACGACATGGTTGAAAAACGTTACTATTAGTTCCAATAATTTACTCAGAACGCTTGAGGGATGAAAATTCTTCCGGTATCGGGTGATCACCACAATGCTTCATCTTGCTGATGGAAAACACGATTTTCTTGCATAAATTCCATTGTTTTGACGAAGAAACTTTTTCTTTAGATAATTTTTGTCATAGAAACATTATGATTAGCTCTGTCTAGAGTTTCTTCAAATTAACTGCTGTTATTCAGTTCTGCTTCTGCTTTGCAGTGAACTTATAACATTTACTTCGTTTTAAAGCTACCAGTTTAAGTTCCGTCTTGGGAGCGATGGTATTTAAACATTTAAACGCTTTGAGAAACTCTCGTTCTCTTGTTGAGGGCTATCTTGAAGACTTCCTACAGCACACTACACCTCCGCATGGCACCATACAAATAGATTTTGCAACTTCTTTGTAAAAAGTATTTCTGTAACTTTGAGCCGTAGGTCTTCCATAATTTCTCTTTCTACAAGAGCGAGCGATGTTTTCAGGAGTGAGCACCTCCACGCTCTTCGTCTTCAATGCTTTTTCGACCCATTCGAGAAAGTTTGGCCCATTCTTTTACGGTAGAATATGAGGGGGGTGCTTACCCATATACACCGCCCAATCGCTGTTTAATTTCATTTGAAGTAGTCCTTCTTTTGTGAAGAAATTAATGACAGCTTGATACTTCATTTTGAACATGTCATAATCATCTACACTTAGCCTTTTTATGCAACTATATCAACTGAATACAGCGGAGCGGAAGTTACAGCTGCAATTATTTACTTAACTGATAAAAATGACACCAGTTAAAGGTTTTATGAATGGTAAGTTTTATCAGCGAGACCGAAAACTTATGGACCTGCTCTCGTATCAGGTTCACAAGTAACCCCATTGGAGTTCAACTTGTTCCTAGAGTTAAAACATTCTATAGTGGGAAACATTTTTATCAGATAAACAGCTTGCAGTAAAAAAACTATTTATTTTGACGACCTACTTCAAGGGTGGCATAAGATTACTGGGAACTTTGCATTTTAAAAAAGAAATATTTTTTACATTTTCATTGTTGGATTAGGTGTTTTACAAACAGTCTTACTAGACCCAACTTTTTAGTGTTTTAAAAGTTTTTAAATTATTTAGGCTCATCTTCTCGTGTTTCCTTTTTTACAATTATAAGTCATATAAAATCGCTAATATCCAATTGGTTTTTTGCTAACGTGAACGATGAATTTTCTTTTCTTTTTTTGGTGTTTCACAGCTTGGCATGTAGACATTTATTAATACTTGTAAATTCACTGTTAAGGAACTCCTGCCGCAAGATTTATATTCCTGAAGAACTCCAATTAGAAGCTGGAGTTTCTCCAAATGGCTCTCACAATGTACTCGTTCCCCAGTTCATCGATATTGCTGCTAGAGTAAAATTCTTTCACTCCAAGTGTCTAGCCGTCACCGGCACACAATGATATTAAGCTTTGTTATGTTCGGTAGCAACTTTCGTCACAGCCAGAGGAATGATCTTTTTTTTTTTTTTTTTTGAGGATAAATGGACTGATATTTTAAAGGGCGACCATCCATAAAAAGGGGCTGAGAGAGACCACCCAGAAAGATAACAGGAACTGGTAACGGTTACAGAAATTGCAGTCTCATCTATCATTGAGCTGAAAAATTCCTTCTCATTAGCGGCCTCTCCAACATGCGTGAGTGACAGTTGAAGGAGAAGCATCCGAAATGCAGCTTGGGTGTTTGTTAACAATGGCCGTAAGGACAGCACCTCTTCAGAGCTTCGTTTGTGTGAATTGTAAGGCACATCAAGCCCCTTGCCAAACAATAACAATGTCCATTTGATTTGAGCATTTGGAGACCAAATCACTTTTTATATACCGTTCTTCAAAAGTCCCGGATTATATACGGGACATTTTCCAAATGTTATCGGAAAGTAAACTACTTAAACTTTAGTTTTTTTTTTTTTCTTCCTCCCTGAACTGGGTTTGTATAGGTAACTTTGTCACTTTGAAATTCAAATATATGATGAATACTAATTGTTATCGTTATGACAATAGTCAAAGACTCCAAATACATGCATATCATCAGCTGAACTGTAACATCCCCACCTGAGGCAGATTGGTGTGGCAGCCCCACGCTGGGGGCCAATTTTAAGGCGGTTTGGTATGGCGCAGCCCCACTTTGAGTGTCAATTTTGAAGCTCTTTGGTCGGAGGTGACAGGTTGGTCACCATTTATGAAGTGGTTTAGTAGATGATCGCCATATTTTGTAGTAGCGTATCGTTAATTGACTATTGATCGCTTTGGTATTCTTGCCCACGCTTCATGACAACAATATCTCAGGGTTCTGTGTCGCTAATTTGTGAGCCGTGCTCAACAGAACTGGGAGAAAATAACTACTGTGTTAATAATCATGCGAGGAGTAAATCTGAACGTGTATGGTAATTTATTATTCGCAAGATCTTTCGCGTCCTCTGGTGTTCTGCGTACGATAGAACTTAACTCCGTCTAATATAAATTTAGCTGCCGCAATTTCCAAGGAATTGAACTGAATCTGATTATCTGACTATCCGAACTGCTCCTATGAATTGAACTTATAAGATCTGAGTATCTAACTGCCGATATGACCGGTCGAACTGCGTCTCTCTCTTAACTGATGAATTGATCTATCCGACTGATGGTCTCAAAACTGATGCCTCAGTGCAGCAAACGCCTCCTTATGTATTAGATTCAAATTAACTACACCAAGATCACCTGGTCACACAAGCACGCTTAGGTTTTGCGCCTTTTATTAAAAATCCAAAATATACATCTACTATTGGCTGGCTCAAATTCATCTGTCAGCGCATGCCACTTGCTATTGCTTGAACATTTAAAACCTTTTTTACATTGGCTGGTTTAAAGTTAACATTTCAAACGGCTGTCGAGTTCATTATCCTAACGTACTCGAAAGCCTTGGGTTTATAACCCTCGCCAACGGAAGGTATTTTAAGAACTGAAATACGCTTCTTGCTTTCCTTGTGGCCTCCTTGGCTCTGACCCGTTTTTGGCTGGGCTACCGTAGACAGTTACACCAAAGAACTTTCTCTTTTCACGACATACAATAAAACGTATTAAAGTTATACATATATAATATCTACCTTACTAGTTAAAATGCATAAAATACAATGATTAGGCTTACAACATATACACTATATTTATATTTCAGTGGGGTCGGACCGTAGGAACTGTGTCACGCACTATTGCTACTGCTACTGCTGTATATGCTAGTTGAGCCAGTTGGTTTCTTCAGTATTTATTAGTTTTACAACGTTAAGCTAATGTTCCCTTCGATCTATGCCATGTTCCATTCTTTTCCCATAACATAATTAATTTAATTCTTGTTGTCTTGTTTTCTCAGTAAAACCATTTCATTTCTTGTTCCACCACCACTGTTGGCCGAGGTCGTTAAGGCGCGGATTCGTGAGCAGGAGGTCTGGGGTTCGAATCCCACCAGAACCATCCTCCCTGACTGGTTTTTTTTCAGGTTTTTCTCAGTCCTCATAAATGGCAAATGCCGGGAGGGTATCCTAAACTTAGGCCTGGAACGTTTCCTTCCTTAAAAAAATCCTTTCCCAATATATAATATCATCTCATGTATCATCAGTGTCCACCGCCAGTGGTGCCTCAGTAGTAAAAACGGGCGTTAAACACTATTAAAAAAAATCCTATTCTTATGAACTTCATCTGTAATCCTTTAGAAAGGCTACTCGAGGTAATTCTAGTATGCTTGAACACAGAAAGATCTACTGTGCATACCAAAACCAGCTATTACTGTTTGACACTTAAAGTGCCAATTACAATAATTAAAACTATAGCTTGAAAAGTTACAATTGAAACACTGCCGTGTCCTGTTGACAAAATAAATAAATGGTTTTGAAATCACTGTCGAGATGATAGGCATCCATCTGCAGAAAAGAATGAAAGTGCCTGAGAAACTTCGTTTCATATTCATGAGATTTTGTCAGCGTCACTTCATGAACTGTCAGTAAATAAGTTTCTGTTAGCATTGCACTTCGTGAGACGGTAGAGTGATCAAAGACATCCGACCTAAGGATCACGAATATGTAGCTCAGCATCATATTACACCTCACTTACAGCATGAATCTCGAAGAAACTGACACCTGTTCAGACAAATATTGCCACCCAAGGGAATAAACTGCTAGGAAATTATTCTGGGTTAGCGATTCAAATGCGCTTACCGAACCGTGACATTACCAGTCTTACGAGTGGATATTATGTTAGCCTAAGTGCATAAATGACACATGCATTCTGCTTTTCATCGTGCAAAGAAAAATATCTGTACACATTTTATTTCAATGAACTTGCGTTTGTGAGTTTTGTATTGCAACTCAAGACGCTTACTAAGTCAACTAAGTGGGCTATTCAGGCGTTAACTCTTTATTTTATACAAGATCCTCTCTAAAAGTTAGTTTTCCTTCTCTTACTGACAGAAATTAAACAACAGCAACATATTTAAAACTTTCTTTCCAGTAATGCATAGCCATTTAGAGCATCTAGTATTATAGGAGCAGTAAATTTCATTACAACAACAATCAATACAAAACCAGCATTTATAAATTTAACACAAGTACCTTTATTTATTTGATCTGTAGGTATTACAGAATGCACTCTTGAACAATTACAAGAATTGGGATTAAAGCAGATGCAACCCCGTGACGGCTGCAGCTGCATCATCATTGCTGGCAAAAACTGTCTTCGAAGTAATTCCCTCAAAGCTCCAAATCAAAGAAAATTAGAAAGTACCATGTCAAGAGTGTGCAATGGAGTTCATGCTTTGACGTGAGAAGTGTCTATGTTTTCGAATCTTAATCTTGAAATCCTTGCGCTAGAACTTGTATCGCAATGCGTCATTTTTCTCTGGTCAGATAACTCTAGATTTGGTGGTACGACTGCAAAAAAATGGGCGGCTTGATCATGGCTCGTCTTTCAGGCCTCCTAAACCTAACATCGCGGGTTCAAACCCGGCTAGGAAGGTCCCATGTCGTACATTTACGGCATGTAAAAGAATCTCAAGCCTGAAAGAAGAGGCAAATTTGTCGGCCATTTCACGCTCTGAATTGAATGGGAGGCTGATGACATGAGATGTTAAAGAGCGTCAGTAAATAAAACAAATCAACCAGCACTTCTTTAGACGGTGATGAATTTCAGTCGTCAGAACATTTTTCAAATTAACTATTCAATCAAATGTAATAATTACACTGTCTGCCGTAAAGGATTAAAATTAACCAAAAAGTAAGCCTTTCATGCCCTACATCCTTTGTTAAAGCTATTTTGGAGTAACCCTCAACGGCACATTAGTGCCGGAGTTTGGAAAAACATTGAACTCTCGTATAGCATTTTTTTTTTTTCCCCATTGCCACCGCTGTCCATTCAAACTTATGGAATGCTTCCCTTGGTAAGATGCCTGAAACAGCTACTTTATTCCAAGCATAGCTGCCGGGGAATAATGAATGACAATTCGGACGAATGAATTCAAGGAACGTTGTGGCCTGAGTTGCCCAACAATTCACGTGAAGACTTGAGCGAAAACCCTTGGGAAAACCATTCAGAAAACTAACCCATTAAGGAATCGAAACAGGAGCAGTCGCGTAGGAAGAACAAATGCTACCACTACACTACGACACTAGTTCCCATACTAAATTGTAAATATGATAAAGTATACACAGTACCGCTCTTAACTCTGGGAGGCATCAATCAATCATTCAAGTTACTCTAAGACTGATCTCTTCTACAATTCATTTCTATCATACTGGGTGAGCAATGCTTGACGCAACCGCGGTACCGTCCATCATCGCTATATATTTCCCCTCCGCTGCGCGAGGCTTCAGTTTCAGTGTAGTTGAAATCTTGCGCAAGTAGCACGTATTTGTTAGGCGACACAATACAGTGTATTGAGTGAAAGTGTATCAAGTGAAATGTGGTAATACAAGTATTCTATTCTACAAAGAGTATTCTAATTACAAGAAATCATGACTTATTTCAAGATAGAGTTATCACTAGCAACATATGGTCCCTTTTCCCCCGATTTAATCCCCTGCGATTTTTATCTCTGGGAAGCATTAAAAGAGAAAGTGTACAAAACAAATCCACACACTTTAGATTAAATTAAAACATCAAGAAATTGCTGCCATTTCTCAGAGGGAACTACAGAGTGTAATGAGCAATTTCCTTAGCAGGTGTCAGAAATGCTTGATCAACGAAGGGAGGCAGTTTCAGCATCTCGTTGCTTGATATAAGTGAGTAATTTACTTTCCTTTTTAAGTGTTTATGCTATGTATGTTAGAAATAACTTACGCGACAAATTGTTACTATATTTACTGCGGACTTCCTGTCACCCACACTGCCGACACAGCAGCCTGCCTTGCCGGCCGCAAGCCGCGAAACCGGTTCCGTGAAGGATCGTTCACCCGGTACAATAAATATTTATCTACTATTTTACTACTTCCATGGCCTGCGTCCGGGGTTTGAATACCGTAAGATCAGTTGCCGGGGTAAGGTTTTCCGGAGTTTTCCTTGCCCTGAAAAGGAGAATGGGAGAGAACTATAAGCGTTATGAATTCCGGGCTCATTTCATCTTTAAACCTTCGTTGTTGTTATGAGATACATTAAACTGTATAAAAACGTATGCTACTTCTGGGCTTGTTTATTCGCTTGTCTGCTACTGTTCTAAGAGTTGAAAAGGCTCCCTTCCTTACCAACTTCTATCGCAGAAGAGTTCTCATGCATGCTATAGAAATAATCTCCAGCAACGGTAGGAAACAAGAACAAAATTGCGCGTCTTTTTCAGGCACTTAATTGAACAGTGCAAAATTTTAGCTAATCATGATGTTAAATTTAAAATCAAGGAATGCATACTGCACTGAACAAATAGAACAAATGTATACTTTTGTTTCTGCATACCTGTTTACTTCTCTAATTATTCTTTTCGGACGCTCAAATCCCGATGAACAGATTTAGGTTGACAAACCAAGCCTTCATTTACGCCTACGTAGTTTAGCACACAAAACCTTTCTGAAAGAAGAAGCCGAGGACAATGGCGTGATTTTCCGATTGCTTGATTCTGTACAGACTTCTTTGTCGACGGCCGATTGTGCGATAGCCAGCCGTCAGGGTTGATTAATTCTCTCACTTCTGCGCTCTTCTGTAGTTGGTAGCAGGATGGCTCATCGTGACATAGCAGCGTAAGTAACTACACTTCTTCTTTACTTAATCACTTTATCATCACTAATCAAAGTAAATAATACCATCGCCTCTGCACAATGGAATATAACTCGCTGACAAGACTAAATTGCTTTGCAAATAAACAATATACACTAAGCGTAACAATTCTCTGTTGAGCACTGTATTCTGAGAGCACTAATTTTCTTCTCATTCAATTCCTAGGACTGAGTTTCTATTGAAGAATTTGATTAGGACTTCCAAACTTAGCTTTTAATTTATTCACAAGAGCACTTTCTACTGTCTGCATTGTTTAGACTTCAACTTTCCTATGCACTCTATCCTATTTCTTTTTCTATAAATATGGAAAGCCATGCCTTATTACTGATCTACAGATGAGCGATTTCCTTGCAGTTAGACATGCCATGCAATCTAACAATAATTCCTTAATACGACTTATAAACGATACAACGTATTTAAGAGCTTAAATTGTCATTTATACTAAACAAAGAACTTTCATTTACTACCCCTACTCCGTTATTATACCTGTCAAACACATCAAACTAAAACCGCCACGGGTGGCCGAGGTTATTAAGGCGCGAACTCGTGAGCGGGAGATCTGGGGTTCGAATCCCGCCATAACCGTCCTCCCTGACTGAGATTTTTTCCAGGTTTTCCTCAGTACCTCATAAATGGCAAATGCTCTTAACTTAGGCCTGGAACGTTTCCTTCCTAATATAAACCTTTCCCAATATATCATTTCATCTCATGCATCATCAGTGTCACCGCCTGTGGTGCCTCAGTAGTAAAAACGGGCGTTAAAATACCATTACAAACATCAAACTACAAGGGCTGTTCAATAAAGAATGATCATAATGTTTCTCATAACGTTCTTTTACTCATTCTCATAGTTTTTTGTCGGTCCTGGTGGTGTAGTGGTTACCATACTTGCCTCCTACACCCAAGAACGCGGGTTCAAACCCGGCCAGGACCGATGGATTTTTTCGGGCGTAAAAATCCATCGGAAGGGAAGTAAAGCCGTGGGTCCCGTGTCGTACATTTACGGCACGAAAACGAACCTCAAGCCTGAAAGAGAGGCCTCTGAGCAAAATTTGTCGGCCGTTTCACGCCCTGAGTTGAATGGGACGCTGATGACCTGAAATGTTAAAGAGATGTTATAAATCAATCAATCAATCATAGTTTTCTCAATTGAGAATCCCCATTTTCTAAAGTACAGTCAGCAAAGTCAATAAGTTTACTGCATCATGCAAGATAACTCTATGTTAGTAAATAGGGCTGTGCTTTTTCTAAGGCACTATTTATAACTGGAGACACTCTTTTAATTATTCAAGAATTTGTGATTTAACTGGACAATTTTCCTGGTATTTATTACTTTCAGCATCATAGTGAACCATTACATTATGCCACAACATTATATGAATGAGTGAGTCCTCAACTAGAGATCGATAGAACCTGGTCGGGGATTTGGTCGAAAACTCGATCTATGGCACGCAGATACAAACTCGAAACTCATAACCTACACAAAAATTATTTAAAAAAATCTTGAATAGCGTCATCCCGCCAAGTTCCAAGTGTTTAGTGTTATTGCTTTCGTCTAAAGAATAACACACTGCTACGAGATATCTCGTAATTCTCCAGCGTTGTCACTTTTACATTTGTGCATAAAAGATAAGCAGAATCTATGATTATTTTCCAGCTCCTCAGATTATCAGGAATATCTGAGGGTGTCTAAATTCACTTATAAAATACAAACAAATAAAATAATTTACTCTCACTTGCACATCAAATCTCTTTATCATTAAACATGCACTAAAAGATATTGCATAAATGTTACAACATTGCTTTCCTTAGCGTACCCTGATGTATCTCACTACTCACATGTATCTTAGCAACGTAACATAAATAAGCAGTTGGATAACTTTAATCTTAGTTCCAAGTAAAAAGGTCATGATGGTTTGGCTCATCTGTACCTCTCGGTAAATATCAAAGAAGTCAGTATTGTCTGGCGATGAGAAGACGGCAATCATGAGGAATGTGCTATGTAAATATTTTCTACCATATTCACTATATTCACGTATGTTATTGTCGATAAAAATAAACAGTGTTGTCATATACTCGCCTTTGGAAGTCCAGCGAGCTTGCAAGATATGAATCTGAGAGGTCCTCATTAATGTGACAGCATGGATATCTTGCACTTCAGTCCGCTCTTGCCATCTTCTGATCGCCAGACTATAGGTTCGTGGAGAATATTCTTAATGTTTTAGCCAGTGCTGTACAGTTCATCGACGCGTAAGGTTCCAAAGTGTTCTATTCGTACTGATTAGATAATTACTGTATTCTTAAATCACGAAACACATACCTCGGCTGCTGCATCATGGTTTAAGTTATGGCCATAACATCAACAGTTCATTTAGAGGCAGGCGGGCTTCCCAAAGCGGACTCTCATTGTGTTAACTTGTGTGTGGGCCAAACAAATTGTGTTAACGCCGAGATACTCCCAATTATTGTGTCAACGCTGCTGTTAAATGCAATGCAGCTGAGATACTATTGCTGTGATGCTGAAAACACCGAGATTTATCATTGGGTTCACTTATGCAGGAGAAACAGACAGGATGGTTTATCTCTTCCACGCTAACTACGTGATGCCGTAGAGAACAAACAGAAACCAGCGATGCTTACGTATTCTCACTGATTTACTGTTGCAATTGACCGTAGTGAGTTGGCTTCAAGGGAAAGGAATTATATCAGGCGTAGGGCGACTGTAAGGTGTTCACCCATACGATAGGATGATTAGCCACTTTCACATAAATAACGCTAGTCTCTCTGGGCTCCTGCTAGTGGTCCAGTAAGGCATTAATGTCACTAGCACACATTTCCTCTCCTTAATAGCTCCTTATGCATCACCTTAACCCCTTATTCGATTCAAGTGATATCCGGATAGCGAAGGAATAAATAAGTAGGTGGTTACTGGGTGCTAGGGTGCGGTATTGCATCTCATTTTGCTGCATAAATAGCACCCTACCCTCTTGCAGCATTACAAATTAACTAACAAGAGCAAAAGATTCATTTGTAATAAAACACAACATTGCAAACTGATAAACAAAACATGCGATATTTAAAATTAGTTTCTTTGTTTTCCTCTGGAGAAAGGTACGTAGTTATTAGGAATACGAGGTTCGTCTGAAACGTTCTCGGCCTTGAACAGAAATGGCAGCGGTAGTGCAGTGATATTTTTCCATTAAGTTGGTAGATCTGTTATAAGCGTTTCTGAAAACTGTCAAGCCTTTCTATATTGTCGCTTGTTGCATACAGCTATCTGAAACAGGGCATTTGTTTATATTTGTTGATATGGATAAAATTGAGCATCATGCAGTTGTCAAATTCTTCGTAAAAGAAGGTATGACACCAAATAAGTTCATGCGAAGTTCATTCAAATATATAGTGGGGCTTCGAGTTCATTTTTGACGGTGAAAAAGTGGGCTGGGGAGTTTAAACGTGGACACCAGCGAAGGACGCCCAAAGTGTGCTAAAATGCTGGAAATTGTTTTAAAAAAAAGTACACAATATGGTGCTGGACGATCGGCGAGTCAAGTTGCGTAAAATTGCCGAGGCTCTAGGCATTTTTAAAGAGCCCTGGGTTATACCTTGCATCAAGATTTGGGGATGAGAAATCTTTGTGCAAGATGGGTGCCACGTTTGCTGACAGCAGATCAAAAGAATGCATGTGGGAATCTCTTGAGAGACTGAACAGCAACAAAACTGACTTTATTCCAAGATTCCTTACAATGGATACTTGGATTCGTCATCATACACCAGAATCCAAACAGCAGTCATAACAGTGGATAGAAGCCGGTTGTTCAACGCCAAGGAAGGCGAATTCAGTTCCTACAGCAGGAAAGCCAATGGTATCGGTGTTTTGAGATACTAATGACATTTTGCTGATTGATTATCTTGAAAAGGGTGAAACAATAACCGGAGAGTATTACTTTGGTCTTCTAATCAGGCTACATGCCAACATTCGAGAGGCTTGGTTGCAACATCCCACCTATTCCCCGGATCTGGTTCCTCCGACACCCAGCTCTTCCCGATGCTCGAAGATTTTCTCGGGGACAGCATTTTTCTTCGAACCAGGAGGCGATTGCGGCTGTACATGCCTCTTTTCTAGAGTTTCCAGAAAACCTCTACAGGGTTGCTGGAATAAGTGTATTGCTCTTAAAGGAGATTATCCTGAAAAATGAAAATACACCTAAAAGAATAATTTCGCTTTTTCATTGCTAGGCCGAAAACTTTTCAGAAGTCTCTCATATTGCATGTTTCGTGTGGAAAGACTGGGGTGAATAGCAACAACGTGATTAATTTAGCGAATAATTGAGAAAGATGCATGAATAAAGGTACAATATTTGTGGGAAATCTTCCATCTTTGTTTAAAGGGTAAATGCCGAATCGAAACTATCAAATATGCTCGTTAAAATTGTTTGTTTAAACGGTTGTTTTTAATTGTTTTGGACATTGCATGACGTTACATTTAATTCAAAACTCTTACAATTAATACCGAAAAGGTTAAATTGTAAGAGGTTTCTTCTTGTTTTTCTTTTCTTTTCTATTCTTTCCTTTCCTTTTCTTTCCTTCTTTTCTTTTCTTTTTAATATCATGACCGTTTTCTCATATTTTATAACAATCTAATAGTGTAGTCTACAGTTATATTTATATAATTAGCCAACTTATAACTTGTGATATTTAAAATTTAATATAATTTATTAAAATATTATTTTGCTTTAAGGGAGAAAAATTACGTAGCAAAAAGATCAACTTCGGTTCATGCTGGGCCTCCAGTCCGCTCATGAATAATAAGAAAAAGCTAGTGCTTTACATCTTCAATAAATAGGGAAACAATTTAGTTCTAGTTTAGCACCTCATCCTTTGTGCACCACACACGAGCCCAGTTGTTACACGTCCGTTTCTCCCCGGGAACACTGTCTTTGTAACAGACAAAAGCAAACATACATAAAGCATTTTACTTCCCCTTTTTCTTTTCTTCGTTAAGACAATCTTTATTTAAATGCTCCTCCTCCCCATTTACACATCCTGTCGGTCCTGGTGGTCTAGTGGTAACCATAATTGCCTCGTAGACTCCAGATCAGGGGTTCAATCTCTGCCACGGTCAAGATTTTTTCGATCGTAAAAATCCTAAGTATGGCTTCCTTCGGAAGGGAAGTAAAGCCGTGGGTTCCATGTGTAGATTTACGGCATGTAAAAGAACCTCAAGTCTGAAAAAAGAGGCCTCTGAGCAAAGTTTGTCAGCCGTTTTACCCATGAATTGAATGGGACGCTGATAACCTGAGATGTTAAAGAGCATCCGTAAATAAACCAAATCAACAAATTTACACATTCGTTACTTTGTTGTTTTCTTTATTTTTTCGTCTACCATATTTTTTCCAGCGCATATTTTGCTGAAATGCTTGTGTGTCTTTTATTTCTCTTTCCATTCTGAGGTGCTATGTTGTTGTTACCTTTTAGTATTTACCTAATAATTTCAAGCTTGATGCTTGAGCTGAGACATTTACAGGCGTTTCTGAGACCCAGAACTAAAACATGAAATACACCTATATTAAAAGATCCAATTCCTGTAGCAGTGATGCACCTACAGTGTTCACAACGCCTGCGTACGCTACGTATGCAGCCTACGTAAATCAGATCATATCACTGCAGCTTCTGAATTGTTATCCTGGCATCGACTGGACTCCCTTATTCTTCCGCTTCGAATTCTTTGCACCTCAACTCCGACCCATTTTTATTCCTTATTTTCTCATGATAATTTAAACTCCAGATCGAATAACAGTTCCATTCTCTCTCTCTCTCTATACCCTCACACCTAATCTTTTACTTTTCTTCCTTCACATTTGTCGGCTACTCATCTCTGGAACTCTCATATCAAGACCTGATGGAGAATAGATTATTTATTTGGAGAAATCAGAATATCAGCTGAAAGTTCGTTGTGTACTGTTAGGCATTCAAACATTAAACATTAACATGATCTTATCATCTTCCATCTTCATGATGTTTCTTCTTCTCCTCATTTCGTTTTCTGACATCTTTTATCTTCTTCGCCCTCTCATTTCTCTATTATTTTTAAAATCTTTCCGTATGTAATTTGTGAAAGTTTTATTGTTTGTACTCACTCTCTCTTCCTGTTCTTCTCTACTTTATTCTTTCATTCTGGCACCTTCTACGCTTTTATCTTATCTCATATTACTTCTTCCTTTTTTGTTCTTTCTCTCTTTTTTCCCGTTTTCCATCTTCTATCTGTACTGTATGTGGGCTGCTTCTTTCTCCTTCAGTTGTTTTACTCGCTTATTTTCTATTTCACCTTCTAAGTCCCTCCTTTTTTCATTCTTTTATATTGTCCGTTCTTTTTTCTAAACACTTGTCCTGTTCTTTCAATCTTCTGTACCTCAATTCTTCCTTATTATCTTCTTTTTTTTTTGCTGCACATGCTATTCTTTATTTTCTTTTCTTTTCCTTTTGTTCTATTTTGTATAATTTTTAGTTTTGTTCTTCTTTGCTTATATTTTTGTACTTCACTTCTGTTATAATGCTTTTTCTCTTCATTCTTGACTCAGTTTTTTTTTTTTTTTCTATTTCTCTTTAGTTCTTTTATTATCTTTATCTCCTTTTTTTTTTTTTTTTGTTACCTTCTTTTGTTACTTTTCCCCTTGGCCTGCTTCTGCTCACCTCCTTTCATTTTCAAGCCTCTTATTTTTCCTTCTTTCTTTTCTCTTTTTCTATTTCTTTCTTCTGCTTTCTCTTCTTTCATTTTCTTTTTCCAATACTTTCTTCGTTGATGTTTCCTTTCTGTTACATTTTCTTTCCTTTGTTTTCTTTCTTCCGTGCCCTTTTCTTATTTTACTTCATCTTTCTTTCTTCTTTAAGTCCTGTATTTCAATATTAACAAAAAATTTAATCCACTCAGGCCTAATTTCCATTTCGTCATAATTTGTTTCTATTGTTTTGTTTTCAATAGAATTTTCCTCGTTTTGTGAAAGTAAATCCCCAGGAAAGTTAGAGCCATTGAGATAATATATTCAATACCTCTACTTTATTTGTAAATCACTTTGCAATAATTACAAAGAGGAATACAACCAGTAGATATTAAGGGGGGGGGGGTTAGCTAGTAGGTACTCAGCCTTGCGTACATCTTCAGGTAACTGCTCTCTTTTTTCACTTTTAAAATCCTTTCATGATTCCATGCAAATTACAATTAAATTTCAAAGTAACCCCTGAATTATAAATTTTCCAGTGCACTTAATTTTCCTCTTCAGTAATATTTTCTATTCTCAAGGTATTACCCTCCAAAATAAAGGTGTGCCTGCATATTCTAATTATGTTACTACGTGCTCTTTCTGAGCCTGCGCACGAATACAAGTTTTGGGTCATCAGGTAATGCTAATGGGAGGGTGGAATTCAGTGTTTTGAGGGCATTTTTTTGTTACGTTAAATCAATTTTCATCTTCACCCTCCAGTTATCAGCGATTCCATTTTCAGCTTTTAAATAAGGCAAAATATACTGCGGTGCACACTTAGAAAAACAGGGGTGATCAAACAAGAAAGTAAATCAAAATTTTCTTAAGTTAAAATCGTTTATTTACGAAATATAATAGTGTTCCTATCTACAAATATAGGAAAATAATATCTATGTGTTTTTCACACCATCGTTTCATCAATATGTTTACAAGCTTGTACAAAAAAAAAAATAAAACACTGCTCATTAACTTTTCAGTCTGGATTTTAAACTTGAAACATTTATTGTTATGTTACACGAGCATTAAACTCACTTTTCGTAATATTTAACACTTTTATAAGGTACCTATTCGACATTATCTATGCACATTTCGTGCATTTCGGACAGTTCATTATTGATAACAATAATTTTCTTTAAAATTAGATCTACCTACTAAAGTTGTTGTAGCTTCAAATATTATCTTGCTGAGTTTTAGATTTACATTATAGCTTAAGCCGTTCGGTTAAAGGTCCTAAGAAATGATTATACAGTTTCTGGTGTGACTTCCATTATATGGGAAGGAAGGAAAGTGGGAAGGCTAGAATTGATTGTATCAATACACTAATCGTCTTTTTAAGAACATTTGTAAATGTAGTGAAAAAAGGTTAGTTGTTTAATGACTTGCTTTACAGCTATACAGATATAGGTTTTCTTATTGTTTAAAATAGGACTTATCGAATATTATTCTCAGTAAGTTAGGGATAAGAGTGCAGAATACTTTTGTCAGACGTAAATATTCCATAGTTACATCTAAATTTAATATAATTGTAAAAATGTAATGTCAAGAACTCCAGAGTCATACGGGTATTGCTTAGAATTCCAGTTTGGGTATTAGAGCCCCAAATAAAAATTCTCTGGTATTAGTTTTTGTAAAAGATTACATAAAGATACGAGAAAAAAAAAAGATAACTCAGCCGAGGACCGCAGCTGTGTGACCTTTAGTCTAGGGATCATGACATGCTTGATGCATACCATACCTACTCGTGCGTTCCTGTTACGTCATCCCAGCGATCTTTCTCTTCAATTTTCTCAAACTATTCCAGTATCTCCTTTTTATTTTTATCGTAACACTTTAAAACTCGTGATTGAGAATTGCATCGTGTTACTGAAACAGCAGATTTGCGCTTTTTGCGCACCAAGAGAAGAATGTTATCAACACGAGTGGCCGACATTACTTGGCACGGGATGTCTGCGGCTGGATTTCCACCAGAACCACCCTTCCTGATTGAGATTTTTATCGATCATCAATGGTAAATGCGAAAGACACCTTAAATCTAGACCCGGAACGCTTTCTTCCCCCAAATATTTTATTTTCCCAATTTATCATTTCATCTCATGAATCATCAACGTTAACCGCCGCAGCTGTTGGTCAACTGGCAAGCCCAGATTCGATCCTCCGCCGAGACATGTTGCCAGAATTTTTTTTTTTCGGGATTTACCCTTATTCTGAATAGGTAAATGCCAAATAACATAGTGTGGCTTCCTTCGGAAGGGAAGTAAAGCCATGGGTCCCGTGTCGTACATTTGCGGCACAAAAAAGAACCTCAAGCCTGAAAGAAGAGGCCTCTAAGCAAAATTTACCGGCCGTTTCACGCCCTGAATTGAATGGGACGCTGATGACCTGAGATGTTAAGAGCGTCCGCAAAATAATAATAGTAAAAAACAAACAAACAAGTAACATTAAACGCTACAGAGTGGGGTGGCTCCTGGTTGAAATCTCTTACGGCCGGTCATCCTGAATTTGCATTTTTTTTTCACGGCTTTCCTGGTCGCTTAGGCGAATATTGAGATGGCTCTTTCCTTTCCACGAACTTTCCACTCTTCCATTTCAAATCACTCCATTCCGTTGGTTCTGATACAGGATTGAACCATTCCTTTCATCGCTACCGCCACTTGTGGCCGAGGTCGTTAAGGCGTGGACTCGTGAGCGGAAGGTCTGGAATTCGAATCCCACCAGCACCGTCCTCCCGATTGGGGTTTTTTCCAGGTTTTCCTCAGCCCTCATAAATGGCAAATGCCGGGAAGGCACTCTAAACTTCCTGGAACGATTCCTTCCCCAAAAAAGAAATCCTTTCCCAATATTTCATTTCATGTATCACCAGTGTTCACCGCCTGTAGTAAAAACGGGCGTTAAACACAATTCACACCACCTCACACTTCCTTTTATCGTCTCGAAAGACCTTGGCAGTTGGTCATTGTTCACCACTGGTGATGACGCTGTGGTATATAAAGATGGGTGTTAAATTATATAAAAAGTTTGTGAACCCTGCAATGTTAGTCTTAATGTCCTAATGTTTTTGTGTTTTGAATAAAAGGAAATTGAGACGATGGGCGTAACAATGTACACTACTGGCCTGAGGATATGTACTCTAACCCCACCCTGAATGGCCTACCATCATTGTATGCTTGAGCTATGAATTTTTCGTACATAAAAGGCTGAAGTTTTTTTGTTCTTCTTTCTTTTCTTTGGGAAACTCACTTAGGTCGGTTACCCTATGATCATGCACTTCTTAAAAAAGAAAGACATCTTTCATATCTTTAAATTTGATTACAGATCTTAAAAACTGTAAAAATGTGTGGTTTCAATTTAGCTGTAGCAAATTATATCTGCTGTTCCAAAAAAATACATTTAAAAAAGTAGTGTCTATTTGCCAATTCTGAAGATTTTATTGTGACTACTCAACGCCAGTTCGTGTGCAATTGCGAACTTTTTAACTGTCTACCACTCTCATTTGTAACGTTTTATTTTCTGTAACTGTAATCCAACAAAATGCTATAAAATTAAATGTTATTGGAAAAAATTATGTATGGAAAACATAATGATAATTACTTACTAAACAGTCCTCATAATTTAGTTCTATTTGCTTACCGTTGCCGTTGTATCATTTTCTACACATTTCGTGCCTTCTGCTTTTTTTCCATCCATCGACGCACTCGCTTATCTTCTTATTCTTCCGCAAGTTCGTTTCTAGTTTATATTCTTTGCATTCATTCTTGCTTCCTTCTTTCTGATATGTTTTCATTCTTTCTTCGTCAATAATGCCATTCTCCACCCCATTCCCCGATTCTTTATTTTTAACTTCTCCCTTTTGCTTCTATTCCACATTTCACCTTTTGCTTGATTTTACTTATTGATTCCCTTTCTTTTCGTTACATAATATATACAGGACGAAATAATCCTTATTAATAACTATGCACCGATTGAGTTTATATTTGCAGCTATTTCGATAAGGAAAATAAAACAGGGAAACTTAGAAATGAAACGTAAATAATGTCTATCCCCAAAACTCCTGACAGATGCAACCATGCATGCCATGAAAGTATGTGAGAGATAGCTTGTTTCTGGGACTTGTTCTTCTTCTCCTTTTCCCCTTCTGTGTCTTCTTTACTGTGGGTATACTATTAGCTACTTTACTATCTTGTATCTACATGTTTATTATTAGATATTCTTCTTTTGCTTCTCATTTCTTCACTCTCCATTTCACCGTTTCGTTATTTCCTATTTCTTTTTCTTAATTTTCCTATTCTTTAATTCTAACCTTAAGTATTTTTTTTCTTTACTAAATTCCATTAAATTTCCTTTTATTTCATATCTTCTCTTCCTTCTTTCTTATTCCTCCCTCTTGTATGCCGTATATTCTTTGTTCTATGCTCTGTTTCTGCGATTCTTTATTTTGCTGAGTTTTTCTTCTCTTCTTTCTTCTTTTCTTTTAGCATCTTCATTCTAATTACCATTCCGGATCTAACTTCAACTTTGTTATTTTCTGTTCGGTACCTTTCCTCTTCCGTCTTATTTTCTGACTGTGTTTTTTCGCTGCCTTCTATCACTTCATTCATTCCGTCTCAGGTATTGGCGGACGTGCTGCACTTCCTGTGTGCGATGCAAGAACCTGTTTCTATCAGAGTATTACGGAAGCAGTGTTTGTCAAATCTCACACCGTACATGAGCGTGGGAGGAAAGTGCAGCCTGTTATTACACTGCCATCGTTAAATAACTGGACGAATACCCTATCTCAGAAGAAGCCCCGCATCTCTGGGCGAAAGCAGAGGGAGGCATTTTTTGTGAGCTTGCCCTGGGGGATTAGTTCGTCTCGTCGGCATGGGACAAAGCTGCACAAGGGGGAACAGGTCAGATAAATGTCCGATCGGAGATCATCGTCTGGCGCGTAGTTAGCCTGCTTTTCGGTAAAGGTAACGCCTTTCTTTGTTGCGGATGACATGCAGCCCACATTATAATAAAGGACACACTTCTCCCAAAAATAAGCGTTTTAACAATCCCCTCGTAGTGATTGGTATTGTTATTATATGCATCTGAAGAAAATCTTGTTAAAGGAGAAAAAAGTACCCAATTAATTAGGACTATTTCACGAATAAAATAGGAATTTAAATATACTTTCCGTAAACTTGACTTACAAAATTATAATAATTGTATATTTCAAACAATCTTGCGACAGAAGAATGCCGGTTGTCAGAAATGCGAGCAAAATACGGGTTTATGACTATTTCGTGAATAGAATAAGAATATAGGTGATATATATTTGAAATTCGCGCAAATAATATTAACACTTCTTATATTTATGAACATCTATTCTATTCAGAAACCGTGAGACGGAAATGGATAAAAGTCGACAATTACAATCGCTACCGTTCGATTTTCTAATACCAACTGACGAAAAAAAAAAAAAAAACAACATACAGTGTCTCTATTTCTCTTTGCATTCTGTGGTTGGGAATTCCTAATGATAAGATCAATTTCACATTTGACGCATCACCAAATTCTTTGAAGAACCCTCCATTTTGCGTTATGGTTGTCGATTGTCCATGCTTTTGTTGCTATCAACAGCTCCCCACAACCTCTAAGTAGTGAATGATGCGTGTTCAGGAATTATATAGTAGAGGTATAGAGTTGGCTACACTGATCACAAGACAAATGCACGTCGCGTGATAAAATGTGTTTGCTTTTTGATAATTTCACTTCGTAATCCGGCTGTAATTCGTTAAAATTCAAAATTTTGTTTCGTTTCATTGGTCCATTTTAAGATGACGCCGCATGAGTGAAATAGTCCAAGTAAAAATCATACCCACAACGACATAGCGCTCTTTATTTGTTAATTCGTTATCACTATCGCAGTAGACATATCACAATCTTAGGATATAACTATTTAATGAGAAGTAAAAAGAATAATGCACAATCTTTCATGTTAAACTCATAATACTTGCTAATTTATTATCACCATCGTTGTAATTAGTAAGTACAACAGCACGCTCAGTCGGAATAACTCATGTTGGTGTTGCATTGGTGCAGTTTCAACACGGCAGATCATATTAATATACAAAACATAGCTATATCTAACAACCATGCCCAGTGAAATAAACATGTAAAAACAAAAAAGCATCAACTTTAATACAAATATTAAAATGCATATGTGCAATTCTTTTAGATGAAATATATAGGGTGTATCAAAAATAATGGCGCAAACTGAAACGGCTGAAAGTATACGATAATAGAAGCAAAAGGTTCCAGTAAACATTGGGAGCAAACAAGCCATGTGCGAAATAATTACAAGCAGCCACTGACTCCAACAAGTTAGTACAAAAGTAGACTTTTCGTTTAATTTTCATTCTAAGTTGACTCAAAATTCACTCATAGCTTAACTTATCAAGGAATTCAAAGCTACTTTAGTATGGTACATGCTATGCACTGTACACTCTTATCTGTTAAAGGAGGTATTCATTGCATCTGCACTCGTCTCTGCAGTGAGTTTCAAACTCTATCAAACACCCCAGGATCATCTCGGAATTCTTGACAAGCATGTAAATTATCTGCTCCAGTACCTCAACAGTGCTGTATACTACACTTTTGAGGTAACCCCAGACAGGAAAATCCAAAGGATTGAGATCAGGTGATCGTGGAGGCCAAGATACAAGCCTTCCTCTACCTATCCATAGATGAAATACATGTTCTGTGTTGCTATTCCATTTTGACGTTCAGCACACCTGACTGTTCAGACAAGTGATTTGATCGCTACGACTGTGTATTGTATCCAATGTCTGTCGTGTGTGGTTTGATAACAACACCACCTGTTGATAATATTTAGTTTTGTAATCACATCGCGGACCGCTTCTAAGTGACGAATGAAGTCAGTGGTGGCTCATAATCTCACATTAGCATTTGTAAATCTCCCACATTGCTTGTTTGCGGACCCAGGTTTACTGAAACTTTTTGGCTTCTATTATCGTATACTTTCAACCGTTTCAGTTTTCGCTATTAATTTTGATACGTCTTGTTTTTTGTAGTGAATGATTATAATAGAGCCTTCATTTCACAATGTACCGGTGTGAATAATTTCATATTTAAATTAAATTATATTAAGTAAATTCAGATGTTGAAATGCAACCTTAAAACCAATGCTGATACATTTTATATGTCACCCCCTCATCTCCACTTTGAAATTTCAAATAGTACCCCTACTTTATGATGCAATTATAGAGGAATAAGTCACTTAGTTGTAGAATGATGGATAATGTTACAATGCATAATTTTGAAACAATTTATTATCAAAATTAACTATTTCTTTAATGCTCAATGGCTTTCGTGTTTTTATTCTGTTCAAATTCAAACAATAATAATATTTCAGGAGGGCAATAATACAATAAAAATGTTATAACAACAATGTATTAATTTTTAACATTCAACTATCAATAAGTGGGGTACTATTTAAAAGCTCAATCTGGGAGAAGCTGGATAAAGGGGTGAAACCTGTAATGTAACCAACATTGGCTATAAACTTCCCTCTCGATATCTAAATTGATTCGTTTTTATAATTCAAATTATTTTTTTTAAATACATGATTATTCACACTGACATTATCAATATTAAATTTAATATTAAAGCAAACAAAAATCTTGAAAAGTACTTACACTATGAATAACCATTCCCGCAACCATAAACAACAAAGCTGTACACATTTTAAGCATTTGAATCGAAAAATTTTGTTGCTCTTCTTGATAAAAGTTTGTACGAGAAAGTATATTTTTTTCTCGGGATATTCATACCGTAACCACTAATTCTGAACTATTTTAGCGGAGTCAGATTTACAGTATATTTGAGTATCAGATAGGATAATCGAATCGCAGAGAAACCCCCTTTATTACAGGTACCTATTCTTATATTCATTCGCTGCCTGTATTGACTCATAAAATATTCCGGTACATTCTACCCTATTGCGGATTGCTTGAGGTGCTCGAGACGCTAAAGTTATTCTTATAATTATTATATTATAATAACATATGTTAGAAAAAAGGAGATATAATAAAAAACAAAATTTTGAGAAAGTTTCAAATTTGCATTAAAATGTCTCTCAGTGTTATAATTTTAATAATTAGAAGAAGAAGAAAAAGAAACATCTATAATAATATTTTTAATTTAAAATCACAAATAGCAAAATAAAAAGTTGAAGTATTTATATTATCAATCTTAGAAAATATTTTTCATTTTCAATTATATTTACTATAGTAAGCTGCCCATATAACGCCATCTTAACACTTAAATTGCTTTATGTCTGAAAATAAGTATATACAAACAAGAAAAATTTGTGGCAAAAACATTTCGTCTTTTTTCAGAATACAGTATAGTATTACAAATTGTATTTTATACTGGATATTAAAAGCATCTCAATTAGAATTTTTTTTTACCTGTACATGAAACATTAATTTCGTCTAATTAAAAACATAGCTCTGTTTGAATTTTCCGCTAATAAAACAAATAAGTCAAGAGGTAAGAAATAATACTAAACAAAATAGTACTATTGCATATATGAGTGTATTGAATAACGTAAATTATATATAGACCTTTAGCGCCACCATGATATTCTAGCGCTACTAAATGATCTTTAATATTATGCACTTGTTTATCTAAAATGTTAAAATTGTTATGCAATTCACTCTATATAGGGAACTTTGAGAATGAGGAAAATATTTAGTTTTATATACTTGTCTTATCTGAATGCACAAAATGAAATATTTCCTTTATATCGTAATAAAAAACTTTCAGTAGCTATACACAATAGCAAATGATGCCGGACTTCCAGTTACTCATTTCATTACTAGATGGCATATGAATACAGAGTCCTACAGTGCATTATCTCAATCTGGTCAAGAATTAGTTTCTTGGCGTTAAAGGTATACGTGGCGCTAATTGGCTTAGTCACATTATTAAACATATGCAGCAAATGTAGAAACACTATCAGAAAAAGGAATCAGGCCAAAAAATGAAGTCCTGTTTGGTAAAAACCAAATAACTTATAAGAGTTAAACACAAGCTTTCGTGTGTTATCAAGTTAAAGTTCTTGCTGAGCAGCGTACGTTTTTGGAGGTCTCACTAGTCCGCCTTGGAGAATTTGTTAAAGGTGTTATGCCCACATTACCACCAGATGCAGCAATAAACTTTTTTTTTTCCCCCTTCACAAATTGTGTTGTGCGTTCAGTAAGCGTCATTTTACTCTCTTAAGCACCAGAAAGGTTCCTAAATATTGTCTTTTTTTAATTTTGGAAAGCAGGCTTAGATTTCAAACTGCCGTTTATAGTTGTTTAGCCCCTCATTAGGCTACAGATACATCATACTAATAACCGAGACCGCCTATCTGGTCAGTCATTAGGGTTTGTTTCTTTACCCCTAAAAGCCTTTATGCTATCATAAAAATATTAAGTACAGGCCTGGCTCGAAATGAAAAATTTAACGAAACGGAAACTTTAGTAAATACGGCGAGGTCTGTACAAATTTAATTTTAAAATGATACATAACAAATGTTTCATATTCAATACTTTAGAATTTAGGATTACTATTAATATTAAAACTGAGGAATTTTTTGTGGAGCTGTAACGGCTTCCATAATTCCTGGTATAATTTTCTGCATAATCAACTGAGCTGTATTTCTTGGACAGCCAAGACTTTGTAAGAGGTGAGCCTATAATATTGGGTGGTGTTACAATTACATTCATAGCGCTTAAATTTTTCTTGCTATGGGAATTATAAGTATATGTCATTTTTATCGATATTTGCGTGTTCAACTTTTTAGGTACTATCATATGAGTGTGGTGACGTCCATTTCAAGTTGACTTTATTGGTAAGCACGTGTAAACAGACCGGGATTAATACTTCCCTGTGGGGACTGTACAAACGCTTCTCTTCTGAGCTGTCGCAGTGTAGGACGTAGGTAAGAATTTCCCGAGGAAATGGAGATGGTTTCAATTTCTCTTAGAAAGTCTTGCCCTCTATGACGACCCAGGTTTTCTATTGAGTTTTAGATTTTTTTTTTTTTTTTTCCATTTATAATGAAAATTAATCACAGGTTTCAGTGTTAATTATCTTAGAGAAATTATAATATGTTAATTAGGTTTTTATTGATATCATTCAGCTAATTAATTGTTACTAGATGTATATTATCTGTGTATTGTTTGCATTATGTAATTTTGCTTGCTTCTAGGAGAAGTACATTTTGCAACCCTGTTTGATAGTTTTTCTTTCTCTCTCTCTTGTTTAAAAACAATTTCGTAGTATTTGGAACTTTGCAGAAATTTTAAAATATTAAAAAGTTTTAAAAACGTATTGTAAACAGCTCTTATTTCTTGTTTAAAGTTTTAATTTATTCTATATAAAGTTTAATTGCTTGATGTGCAACCATAACTTAATTTGTTACCAAGTTACATCAACACACAATAATTCAAGGTTTTTGATTACTAATTGTTTCAACATATCTTGTAAATGCTAATAAACCCTTATGTTCTTTTAGCAAACACATACACACGTTTCCATGGATCCTCTATAGGCCTTAGGGTGTAATTGTAGCTAAGAAAAACTCGCTAGCTACAGCCAACTGCTTCAGATTCTAAGAATTCAGGTCGTTGGGATATTCTCGTCGTTTTTAAATTTATGTAGATAAAGGGAGCCATTTCGTCTAAAAGAAACGATTCAAACAGCTAATAAATTTGAGTGACCATTTTGTACGAGGTATCACGGCAATTTTTTTATTTCGCCAATTTCATGAATCCGATTTTCAATTTTTTTTTTTTTTTTTTTTTTTTAGCTTGTTGGTACACATGTTTCTGACAATGTTGGCGTTTTCATTTGTTTTCAATCTTTAGTTCATTGTTGACATTCGAAAAGGTTAGACGTGTTTTGGTGTCCTCGGCGATTTTTTAGCTTTCGAAAAAAATGAATCAAAGAATTTGTATTAAATTTTACTTGAAAAATGGAATAAAGTGCAACAAAGTATTCAAAATGTTGACTGTGGTTTTGGCGGATCTACTGTGAGCAAGACAAGAGCTTACGAGTGGTACAGACGTTTCAAAGAGGGGCGTGAAGACGTTGAAGATGACTACCGTCCTAGCACATCAATAACCGCCGACAACGTCGAAGAAGTGAAGAAAATGATTCTGGAAAATCGCCGCTTCACTATCAGAGAGGTTTCAGATGATGTCGGTACATCATTTGGTTCATACCAAGCAATTTTTCGGGTGTTTTGGGCACGAAACGTGTGGCAGCAAAGTTTGTTCCGAGAATGCTGCTCACACCTCACTGCTTGAGATTGTTTTGGCAAAAACCAAAAGCGTTATGCTGCCTCAGCCACCATATTCACCAGACATGGCCCCCTGCGACTTCTTTCTATTCCCGAGGCTGAAGAAAACCACGTAAAAACGTTTTGCACCCATTGATGAGATACACACACAATCGCTGAAGGAACTGAAGTGCATACCGAAAAGTGAGTTCCATAAGTGCTTTCAAGATTGGAAAAAGCGCCGGCACAAGTTTATTATATCCAGAGGGGATTACTTTTAAGGGGACAGAATTGATGTTGACGAATAAATAAAGATTGTTTAAGAAAAACGAGTATTGCCGTTATTTTTTGATCATACCTCGTACTTTTCACTGCAACATTTGAAAACACCGTTGATTTTAAGAACACGTTTCCTTGAAGGCGATTATGATGCTTTTCATGACAAACCAGAGTCTATCCATTAAATTCTATCATCATTTTAATAAATGTTTTAAAGAAATGAGATAATGTACATTGTCATTACATATAGCTATATAAACTCCTTTGTTTGAAGTCGAACTGAAAGTTAAATTGTTTGTTTTTTCTACATTTTTCTACATTTTCCCATTTTTCTTTCTTTTCTTTTTTTTTCCCCTTTTTTATTTATTTTATTTATTTTGTGTGTGTGAAGTTGCAGCTTGTATTGCATATATGATATTTCCTTTTTCATTCCAAAATTCAGTATGGTTTTTTTTTTTTTTTTATTTGCGCTCCAAAATACAAAATATTAACTCTGCTTTGAAACCAAATACTGTATATTTTTAGGAGAAAAAATTCTCCAAGGCAGTCTCTGCGGCTCAGAAAACCGTTTAAAATTAGAGCTTGAGCCTCTATGGTCGTAATTTATAACAATAATGCAGCTAATGATGGGCTACTAGCGTGTTGCTACCCATAAAGTCCCATGTGGCGGAAACCAAGGACGCGGCATGCATACCTTCGATCCAAACACGAATGAAAGAGATCTAATCTGGAGAGAAGTAGTTCACGCTAATTCCTTATCATTTCTCAGTGCCAAGGTACCAATTAGGGACGGTAAACAGCGGTGTTAGGGCCGTAACTTGATGCTTAAAGACTAGAGGACCACTTATCATTCGGACATTGGATCTGAAGGAAATGTAAGTGACAGCAGTGGAGGAAATGAAAGTGTGGTACAAGATCCCAATCTGGCACGAGGGCGTAAACATGCGTCTGAGATTTCAAAGGCGCCCCAGGCAATGCAAAGGGAGTAATTTAGGGATATGAAATATTTGAAGAGATGGACCTCATCCATAACCATATCTCACGTCTTGTGATTGATATCCATAGCTTATCCATAAATATTTTCCTTTACGTCGGAACGAAATAATTGCTGTCCTTTATGGTTAGTTTAGCGTAAAAGCCTTTCGGCTTGAAATTGCAAACACGTCCAGCTACATGTATTTTTGTGCTTAGTCCGATTGTGTCTTCTGCTTCCAAATGTAATAAAGTCATCCAACATATACATTTAATCAATATGCTGTAACAACGCGTTCGCCGGTAAGAATTATCGCCTTCACAAAACCCTTATCTGGTACCATACCTTATCTGTTAAATAAATGCAGCTGTAACTTCCGCTCCGCTGTGTTCATTGTTCAGATATAGTTGCATAAAGAAGGCTATGTGTAGAAGATTGGACATGTTCAAAATGGAATATTGGGCTATTATTAAGTTCTTCACAAAAGAAGGACTTACTCCAAATGAAATTAAACAGTGATTGGACGGTGTATATGGGGAAACATCCCCCTCATATTCTACCGTAAAAGCAATGAAAGAAAGCAATGAACAGCGTGCTGGTCGGACTTTGGAGGTGCTTACTCCTGAAAGCATAGCTCTTCAACAGCCCTTCAAATTACTCATGGACATTTAAGCATGAATAAGGTTAGTGCAAGATGGGTGCCTAGACTTCTTTCCTCAGTCCAAAAGCAGCAACGAGTCATTTGTTGTCGGGTATTTTTGGAGCTCTGCCGTCGCAACGAGAGACACGTTCTGCAAATTATTGTTACAGGAGATGAGAGGAGATGGTCCTCTACTATGATCCCCTGTACAAAAGAGAATCAATGGAGTGGTATAACCTGGCGAAGCACCGCCTCTAAAGGCCAAGGTCACTCAGTCAACCAAGAAGATCGTGGCCACAATCTTTTGGGACTGTGAAGGAATACTCTTCATGGACATCAAAGAGAGAAGCCCCACAGTAAATGTAGAGTACTGTGCTGGCCTACTGCACAGACTATGCGCCTCGCAGCTCTTGTTGCAAAGGAAGGACCTACCCTCGTAGCGTTGTAGTAGCCATTGGTGATCGAAGAAAGAAAGAGAGAGAAAGCAGTTGCAGGTCAGAGTGAATTGTGCATCAGAAAATAATTGATTTCCTTAAAAAATGAGAAATAAAATCACATAAATACATATTTACCCAACCAAATTACCGTCATGGTCTAGTGGTAACATTCTCTATTCGATGTTCGATTGGGTCAGTTTTCTGATTGAAATGTTTTCAGGGGTTTGCTACACTCTTGCCAGATTATGAAGTTGGAATGGAACTGTTGGCACAGGAAAAAAAAAAAAAAAAAAAAAAAAAAAATATTTACTCAACTACAGAACTACAGGAATTTATTTTCGTTGTGAAAGGCACCAAATGAATTTTGTAGTAGAGTTTTTGAAGTGATGAAAATGTCATCTAATGTAAGACTTCAGCCTTTCACAGGTCTGTTGTTCACTATGGCTCTTCGGGTGTCAAATTGATCGAAAATTCGACACTTGGTCACCCGAGAAATTATGATCAATGTCATCTAATGCTTCCTCGGTGAAAAACCCTGAGATTATTTCTCGTCTCTTCCCAGTTAATGAACCCCCCAACACAGCAATCGTCTGCTGACTCGTGTTTGTAAGCACTCTCTTGTCTACCGCGTGAGCTAATGCTACGAGAAGAGCCGATACTTGTAGGTCAGCCTGTAGCTAAGAAGTTATGTGTTATGTAAGAGAATTTATACTTGGTGCGAGTTTATTTTGAAAATTGACGCCTCTTGTTTTTGCTTGTCAGTGTATTATAAGTACTGTTCAAATTTTCTATTTATACATAAATTGTGCAATTAAATAAATAAAATGATATATTTGGGACCTTAAATGCGTATAAGACATTTACCTAAAAACAATAACAATTTAACGTATACCGCCACAAGTGGCCGAGGTCGTTAAGGCACGGACTTGTGAGCGGGAGGTCTGGCGTTCGAATCCCTCCAGAACCTTCCTCCCTGACTGAGTTTTTTCCAGGTTTTCCTCAGTCTTCACAAATGGCAAATGCCGGGGAGGTACCCTAAACTTAGGCCTGGAACGTTTCCTTTCTAAGATAAAAAAAAATCCTTTCCCAATTTATCATTTCATCTCATGTATTATCATTGTCCACCGCCTGTGGTACCTCAGCAGTAAAAACGGGCGTCAAACACTATTAAAAAAAATTAACGTATGAACTAGAACTTCTCCACAGAGCTGCAATAGAATATATCAACATATAAAAGAATTTGGAAACAAAAATTCAACTATTTTTTAAGACAATCGTTGACAAATTTAGATCCTTGAATGCTAGATAATGTATTAAAATGAGATATTAGAAGAAAACGCGCCCCAAATGCCTTAGAATATTCGTAAAAAAGAGATGGAAGGAATAGAAATGGTTTGGGAGATCGTCCACGCATTCACCGCTAATGTGACCCGCATTCTACTCGTAAAACGTAAACTCTTGGCTGGTCCGCTTGGTAAAAATTAAGGCTCCACTTGCACTTTTGTCTTAAATGCAAGTGTTATGCAAAATCTCTTAAAGTACTTATCGTAAAATTAGATTTGATATCACAGAAATACGCTTTGTTGAAACGGATATTAACAAAAATGGTATACTTAAGTAGCGCATTGTTTAAAGAAAATTTATGTTTTCCATTTTCAGAATAGATACAAAGTCTGAACCTGTTTTTCTAAAGCATTATGTAAAAAATAATCAATAATCAATACCCTTTTCGTTCCCCTTCCTGTGTTCCTCTGCATTCTTTAGTGTTTGAGATTAATGTTGTATTGCTCACTACAGCTGTAGCTGTTACATATTGTAGCACCAGAGACTGTGTGAAATGACTGCGAGTAATTCATAAATTAGACTTTTCAATAATTTCACCACGGTCCCAGAAACGAATACGCCTGCTCCGATCTAGGATTCAGTGAATTTCGTAATCCAGACAAATAGCAGCATAAGTCACATGTGAAGGCCTTGACTAAGTTTGGTAGATTTATGTTGCCGGTTCGGACCGTGAAAAGCGGAGGCGTGAGAGCAGGGCACCTTATGCCGTAATTCGATCCGCCCCGCCCCATCTCTCCCCCTGAGTGCCCCAGGGGAGTACCACTCGCGTGTACAACACTTGTTGCTCCACAATGGGGCTCATCCGGGACCTTGGCTTTCTTGTTTTGTGAAAATTAGAAAACTAGATGTCCTCTGATTTACAGCTTTCTGGTACATAATGTGTTCTTCCTCTTGTGTACCCCTTATACTTCAGTTTGTATTTTTTTCTGAGAATTGTTTTATTCTCTTCTTCGTCTTTCCTTATTCAACAACAGCATGTTTATATTTTACACATTTTATGTATTTATTTATTTATTTTTGCTATTTACTGTAGAAAAAACATTTTTAGCAGACAATGCTATGTGCTGGTGCATATTTTTGTATCTCTGCCAACAATTATCGTCTTCCTCTTCCATTACTCATTTTGTTAGTCTCCTAATCAATGAACCATACAAATTTAATTACAGAAAGAGAAAAAGAGGAGGGATAGGAAAAAACCAGTGCGTTCCTATGCTCTAAATATTAAAATTACCAACAATTATACAAAAAATAACGGCCACTGTGACTTTATACAGGTTTCTTTCCTTCTCTTTCTCCCTTCCCTCTTTTCTTTTGCGTTATTGGAGTCCTAGTTAGTAATCTGTGACATTTTTATAATTGCGAAACATAAACTGGACGATTAAGTAAGGATAACATTATAGACTGCTGTTTGCAGCAAGATAGTGCTACAGCACATGTGGCTGATGTTTCCATAGCATTGTTGCGTGGTATGTTTGGGAACAGTCACACCACATTCAAATTATTATATAAGGGCAACAATGAAAAATGTTTACAAAACAAACATAAATATATGGCTCGATTAGAGGAAGCAATGGCTACATCCTTTTATTGGAAGTGTCAGAAATCTTTGCAAACAACGTTAACTGCTCGTTGCACGCCTAGAAACACACGGAGGTAACTACTGAAATTTAGTATAACAGGTGACAATCTAGATAGAGTATTTGTGTTGATACCTAGCGCAGAGCAAGTAGAGAGAGGCTATTTGAACACCCTATATACTCTTTATACTCTTCTATTCCTTTACATATTTGAAGGGTACAAGGGAAAAAACAACAACAGAGTCAAAAAACCTTATTTTACAGAATATAACAAATAAACTTTGAAAAGCTTAAACTCGCATACCTTTGTACTTCTCCAAGTGAAAATTTTGTTTAAACGTTAGTAGAGTACTGATTGCTGTTTCGACCTGAAACTACAGAAACATTATTTTATTTTAATTATCTAGTTAAGTTGTGGTTGGACCCGTTGGTTTTTCCCCTGAATTTTTAAGAAAAAATACACTTAGGCTATAAAAGGCCTATAAAAATAGTGTTGATTGCATTATGTAATTACAAAAACAAAATATGAACTTCTATTGACAGACGTTAAATCTCTAAGTCTAAAGAGAGGCATATATGAATTTTCATTGTAAAGTCTTTTTTAATTTATCTCTAAAAATCACTTTCATTGTTAGAAAAATCTCGAATGCAACAAGAGATGAAGATAAATGACTGAAATAAAACAACAACAATGCATTAACCTCAGAACATATCAAAGTCAGTAACTTATAACTTAAATGGACCTTGTATATCTAGAAGGTGGTGACTGTATTGATTTTTTTCATTACACGCAGTTTTTTCAACTGGCTATAGGTGAACCGCAGTGGTTTTTCCCTTGTAATGATTTACCATGCTGAAACAGCTGACCGAGAAGCATGCAGTGTTACCAATATTTCATTTAAATTTTTTGGCTTCTGTTGGTTTCTCCCCTGTATCCTTCATTTGTCATATTTAAGATTATTTTTTCTTAAACTATTATTCCCCTTTCATTCTTTCGAGAATCACCTCTTCTTACTCGGAATTTTAATAAAATTGTTAAGGATTGCTTATCACTGTTCCCATTATACTATGATGGGTTATTCTGCATTCTACCCTATTTTGGTACTTTCTCATTTCTCATCCTTCTCACTGCTACTGGTGGCCGAGGTCGTTAAGGCACGGACTCGTGAGAGGGAGGTCTAGGGTTCTAATTCCACCAGGACCGTCCTCCCTGACAGAGGTTTTTTTCCAGGTTTTCCTCAGTCCTCATAAATGGTAAATGCCTGGGAGGTACCCTAAATTTAGGCCTGGAACGCTTCCTTCCTTAAAAAGAAATCCTTTCCCAACATATAATTTCAGCTCATGTATCATCAGCGTCCACCTCTTGTGGTGCCTCAGTAGTAAAAACGGGCGTTAAACACCATTCAAAAAAAAATCTCCTCCTCATTTGACACTACTGCCCTGGTTGAGCCTTGTCCTGCCTAATCAACCTCTGCTTCCTCTATCTTCGTCTTACGACTTGATTGATAGAGGGCAGTGTTGCAGGGGGGGTCGCCTATCACGCGGTTTTCGTAATCGAAAAACGCCACCTATCCTTTTCCAATTATCCTCACGAGGCGGGGTGGGCCGCGTTCTAGACCTTCCTAAATTAGAAAAATTCCCAAGTAGGAAGCAGGTATGGGGAATCGAACCCAAGTCTCCCGGCTAGTAGGAAGCAGCTAACCACTAGACCAAGGAGGTGGTCTATCTTTCATTTTTGTATTGATCTTTAATTGATCACTTTTTCGAACCGAGAGTCTAATCTCACTCATTTCTGTAATTGCATCACTTTCGTCTGACATTTCATCTGCTTTTTCTTCCTCTTTGTCATATTTTGTAGTTTCTGTTGTCCAACTGTTAGGTCTTTGCAGTTTCGAAGGCCATTTTTCTATTTCTCATAAACTGGCATTTACTTTCTTTTCAATAATTTCCAGATACGTTTGAAAGAGTTGTGGTGGACAGATAAATATTCTGCAAGTCCTTCCTGCTTATAGAAGATGAAACAGCACTTTGTCTAATATGTTCTAGTATGAACATTATCTCCAGAATGTTTGAATTAGGTCTTCCTCTGCTTTAAAATTACTCACTCGATTTTGACATTTTAACAACTAAAAGAAGATTACAGATCTGGAAGCAGTAATATCAGATGAATAGGACTGTAAGAAAAAAGCCCATAGGTAGCAGATGCAAGTCTGTAAGCCGGTGGAACAGCCTCTTCTTGCAGTGACGAAGTTCTTAGATTAGACATATTATAAGTTGAAATACTTACAATTAAATAATTTCACAAAATTATTTCAGCGATCCTGCAACACCGTGCTATTCTTCATTTGCGAACAATAACCACTCATTGAAAAGTTCATCTTCAAATCTTCTTATCCTGTATTTAAAATGGTAAAAGGAGTCCTGTTAAACGCTGTCCATATTAAATTTCTGCTGAAAAGTATACAATAATTGAACAATTTAATTATTGGACACACTTGGAAAGGCTGTGAAAGTATTCTAAATGTGCCTACCAGCAGGCGTGGTTGCGCCCGCCATTTCCATTCAATCCGCCCGATCTTCAACTATCTAATAGCAACATAAACACTTCACATTATTGTGAGTCCTTAATGACATTCTTGATCTACAGTACTGTTTCTTACTGAGTGTTATTCTAAACCAAACTATTTTTTTTAAATGTAAGCCAACCTTCTTATACTGAAAGTGAAAGATTTTTGTGACTGATTGGCATCCATTATCTGCATACTCAAATTCTGGTGACTTTTCCAGAGTAGTACAACAAAAAGCAAGATATATAATGTGCACACACAAGAGAACTGTATTTACAATATCAAGAATATTGGTATCAAAAAACTATCGAATATCTCATAAAACACTAAGGGCCAATCTCACCAGTTTCTCACTAATTGAGAATTAACTAATTAAGATTTAAGTTAATTGAGGAAATTAATTCCCAAATACTTCTTTTGCATCTCACCAAACTAAATACGCAGTCAATTAGCTAATTAAGATTTAAGTCATCACAGCCTTCTGAATTATAGAAAATCCGAGATTAAAAGGCCATGGACACAGCTAAGAATGCTCTATACACTATTTGTAAATACCGGAGATCGTTACTCGTTTGTTTTTCATGACAATTACACGTCAGAAATGGAGGGAAAGAAGAGAAATTAATGTGTGGAAGAGAGACGAGCTATAGCAGCGCTCACTCGATGCGTAAATCGTTAGGCCGTTGTTCTACTAATCACCAGCTCTATATTGTACTTCCTGAAAGGACTTATTGATTCCTTAAACGAACAGAATACGCTACGTTCAATTACATTTCATTTTATACCGAGTGTTTGACAATTCAGATAACCAACTTTCCAAATATGGGAAGACATAACCTCCTTAGTGTTACTTAACGTAACCTACAACACGAAGATTCCTGTTTTATGTTAATATTTACGACGAAATAAGAAGACTTTTAGCATTATTTAAATATTATAAAAATTCAAATGTCTGCTGGGAATTCTAGGGTCATCTATAGAACTTGCATATCAAATGCCAAAAACTTTACTCAGCCGAAACCACATTTGGAAATCTGTTTCCTCCATACTATTAAATAAATATTGTCTTTCGGAAATTATCCTCCGCTGTCTTGTAATAATGTGCTTTTCAAATAACATATTCAACATTCGTCTTGCCATGATGAAAAGTTAATTGAGAATTAACTAGTTAAATGGCAAAATATATGCCAATTAACTTAATTAGAGTTAACGACAGATTAACGTAAAATTGTTGATGTGATATGAAACACCCCAATTAAAAGAAAATTAAATAGGAATAAAAAGTTAATTGGGCTCGGTGATATCGGCCCTAACTCCTTGGAAGGAGGGAGATGTCACTTTAAATGTTTTTTGTAATGTATGATCACATACATGTACTGGCGTGTAAGGGAACAATGCTCATGACCACACAAGGCAGATTTCCTGCAAGTAGACCCCAGGGAGTTTTCTGACACCCCCCTAATCTCTCTAAGACTAACATCCTGTCATTAATAATTGCTTCCTAGTTTTCAGAAGCTTCTGTAAGTACATGTGAAAGCTAAATATCCCGTGACGGAGGTGTGAAAACCACGCTAAAGCCATGGAACCACAGAGAGGATAAAGAAACAGCGTTATCCAGGAGTCGCTTTACAATAGGCGTGCCCAAGATGCAGGTGACATTCAGGCCTGCAGGCACGAACCCTTACTTCGTTATTATGTTCAAGGGCGGCGCGCATTGTACACTTTATGGTTCGTTTCACCCTGTTTAAGATCTGATAGTAAACAAAGGACTACGTCGCTGGCTTAAACGATTGAAACCGTAGCCGAGAAACGGCACTCTTATGAATTGAAGTCAAGATAAGGGCTTTAAAAAGGTTCATCATACTGAGGGAAATGGGTTCGAATCCAAGGAAAGTGAAAGGAGAAACAGGAGGATTTGTCTTGTGATCAATGTAGCCAACTCTATATCTCCATATGTAATTTTTGAACACGCATTACTGATCACTTTTGCTAGAGGCGATGGGGAGGTATTGATAGCAACAAAAACATGGACAATCGACCACATAACACAATTTTTTGTGATAGTGTTTAATGCCCGTTTTTACTACTAAGGCACTACAAGGGTAACACTGGTGATACGTGAAATGAAATGATATATTGGGAAAGGGTTTTTTTAAATGAAGGAAACGTTCCAGCCCTAAGTTAAGGTACCTCCCCGACATTTGCCAGTTGTGAGTACTGAGGAAAACCTGGAAAAAACCGCAGTCAGGAAGGACAGTCCTGGAGGGATTCGAACCCCAGACTTCCCGCTCACGAGTCCGCGCCTTAACACCTCGGCTGCCCGTGGCGGTATAACACAAAATGGAGGGTTCTTCAAAGCGTTTTGGTGATGTGTCAAATGTGCAAATTGATCTTATCATTAAGAATTTTAAACCACAGAATAAAAAGAAAAATAGAGACGCTGTATGTTATCTTTTTTTCCCCTCTCTCAGTTAGTATTAGAAAAATCTAACGTTAGAGATTGTAATAGTCGACTATGTCCACTTCAGTCTCACGGTTTCTGAATAGAATAAATATTCATAAGTATAACATTTTAATACAAGTGTTAATATGTGCGCGAATTTCAAATATATCATTTTTATTCTTGTTTTATTCTTGAAATAGTCCTAAACCCGTATTTCGTTCTTCTCTATTGGTATTACTGACAATCGGCATTCTTCTGTCACAAGATTGCTCGAAAAGGTTCAGTACAAATATACAATTATTACAATTTTGTAAACTCAGTTTAGAGGAATTATATTTAAATTCTTATGTTATTCGTGAAATAGTCGTAAATACCACTCGAGGATCTGAGCTTTCCAGGTAAATTCATTTACTATGTTCGTGTGTTTATCGGCAATCTCAGACCCTGTCGTGATATAACCTGTGATAAAATATAAACGATGACAAGAGATATCGGCAGTTTTAGTAGTGAAAGCTGCAGCGACTGAATGAAATCCAGTAAAAACACCGATATATGGACGAGCACAAGTAATTAAGTATAAATAACTCAGTTCAAATGCCAGTTATCTACTTTGGAAGACTTAAAAAAAAAATAAGTTGGTTTCCCAGGAACAATGCGTTCAAAGATCAAGATGTTTATGTCAATCTTCTAAAGACAGTACCCATTCAGGAGTGAAGAGATGCTCTCTCACGTGTTGGAAGGAGTAAAAGTCGGGGTCATTGCACTTGAATTTACGAATACAAAAGAAGGGCTCTCTTCACCCAAGTTAAAGCGTCCCCTCACTCTCCCAATTATCTTCAGGTGCATACTCTCGGTGTGAAAAATGCCATGTTCCTAAGCGCTTCTTGAAAACCTGGCTGTAAAAGGCAATTCGAATACCAAGGGTCATTGAGTAAACAGCTGACAAACAGTAAACAGTATTCCAGCCTAATATAAGAATACTGAAGACGTGTTCAGAAACATTTTAAGCGATGATAATATTACATATAATATGATATTATATAAATATAATATCACCTCAACGCAATCGTTTTACTATTCTTTCATTGTTGTCACTACCAGTCAATTTTGGGTGTAACAATGTTGTCAATTTCGGAAATCGCCGCTTCTTCACTCATATAGTAAGAACGTACAGAACGATCCAGTAAATTATGAACCAACTTGCGGTGTTTTGCGGCACTCGTTCCCGCCCGCAGTATCGCAGAGTGTCGCTGACACAACCATACAACTATTTTAAAGGGTTTTACATACCAACTTTGTGAAAGGAGTTGATAATACTGGCCACTGCCATTATCGATAAATGCATCACTCCCTGTGGTTTACCCTTTCGACTTTTGTTTACGGATTTCTGGCTCCTTAATAGATTCCCGTAGTTTAATTCGAGTCATTGTTGTCCATTAAACGTGTGCCTGTAACACATCTCAAGTCGACACTTCTAACCCTGTGCTAATTTCCCATATCATGTTTCAACTGACGTAACAGTACAGTAACCCAACTGTTATTTTTAATTCCCATACTTCTTTTTCATGTTGTAGAATCTTTCTTTTGACATTCTATTGTCGCGCTGTACTTTTTACTACTTTAAGTAATAATAAAATTTCTTTGCCTAAAAAGTTTCATAACAAACAGATCGTGTTATTTCACAACAAACGGAAATCAAAAACATATGTACTTTAACATTGTGATAGAGTACTTATTGTTTGATTTTTTCGGATGTAAAAATCATAAGTATGGCTTCCTTCGGAAGGAAAGCCGTGGGTACCCTGTCGTACATTTACGACACGATAAAGAACCTCAAGCCTGAAAGAAGAGACCTCTGAGCAAAATTTGTCGGTCGTTTCACGTCCTGAATTCAATGGGACACTCATGATCTGAGATGTTAAAGAGCGTCCGTAAATGAACCAAATCAACAACCCACCTTTATAAAATACATCGCTACTGAGTCTAAAAAGTTTTACTTTTTTAGTTTACACAGCAGTTAGCCAAAAGCTTTGTATCCGGCGCAAATGTTGGTGACTGAGGTATTTTCTCTGCATTTTTTGCTGTATTTTTTATATGATTGCATAGAATAGGAGGATAATTCAGCCTTACTAACTGTGTCTGCGTCCCCAATAGTAGCACCTCTTGTTAAAGGGATGAACTGAGGGAGAAACCGGGAGGTTAGGCGCGGACTTAAGACGGAGTCCCTAATATGTTTCCAGTTAGAACACTCCCCGGTAGAGCTCAAGTACTTTGAGCCTCTCAGAAGGTCTGGTTCTATATCAGACCCGGGGGGGGGGGAAATTTTACAAAGCGCAAGCCACTGTCGCACCGCACTAAGTCACTTCGCCCTAACACTTTCAATCTTTAACAGAACCAAAGGAATGAAATAATATGAAATGGGAGAACGGAAAAGTTCTGAAAAATAAATTCAATCTAATTTCGTCTTAAAATTTCAGTGATAACCACGAAAAAAATTCATGGTCAGAATTTCTGGCTCCAAGGATTTGAACCCAGCATCTCCGTAATGCAAGTCTCAAGCCTTACCGCCTGAGCCACCCCAGTCGGTTTTGCTATATGTTAAGACACCATACATTTCCCTTGTATAATGAATTTCTCACACTGGGGTTTCCACAACTTTGCTCTTCAAAGCTTTAAATTCCTCAACAGATCCGTCATGAGAATGAAGAGCGAATACGATAGCAGCCAATAACGTTTAATTTGAACTGTGATGTCCTTCACCACTGTTCTGTAATGCGTGAGAGGTCCAGTTTTCTGAGAACTTTGTGTACGATAGAAGGGTTGCAAGGGGGTTGAAACTCCCCAGGGTAACATTATACTGCCGTATATCTCCCTCCCCCATCTTCTGACGGAAATTACACTTAAAAAAGCCCACCCTTGTCACTCGACCTTGCTTTGTTGGGTTATGGAGGCCATCGATACATTTCGACAGCAGGGAAACAAGCAAAAAACTATTAGTATGGCCAAGCATGGTGGATTTTCAGTATTTGAAAATGTTTGCGTTGACACATTTATGATCCATAGCATGGAAAAACAATGTAAGCGCTTATTCGTCCCCTTCCCGCAGTGTTTTCAAAGCATTCGAGATCTCAGACCTTTCCAGCTTTATGACTCCCTCATAAAACACGTCCATGAAAAGGTACTTTAAAAAATATCTGATGAAGATGGCTGAAAAGCGAGACCACTCTCAGCACTCTTCTCTGCATCCAAATAAATCATTTACATCCATCGGTGTGAAGACAGAAGTGGTCTCCCCAACTAGAGTCTGTTAACAGAAGTTATCCATCCATCGGGTGTTCCATGCTTGGTTGCAGCTATGAGTAAAATCTTAGATGAGGTTCCGTCAAAAGCACTCACTATGTCAAGAAAAGCTCCTAAGGGCATTTCCTTACCACAGAGATATTGTTTGACAGTAAGATTTTTTCAGTAGATTTGCCTGATTATAGGAGCGACAATTGACTGTGTGGTTTATAACACTCGGCATCTGTATAATTTGGGCCAATTTCAGGAACGTAAGCCACCCTGAGTTGCCACACGACATTGGTATGTGACCAAATGCAAGACGGCTCTGAATATACTCAGGTGCCAAAAAAGGTATACACATATTCAGAGTAGATATCTATTTAATATATTTCAAAGTTGGACCGAAAAACAACAGTAATGTGTAGTATGATGTTCTGTAAACAGATGTGACTCACATACATTATGATAGCGTTGCTACGTGACAGGTAATCAACAATGAACAAATGAAGCCAAGATTATCGCATGATGTTCTGTAAACAGATGTGACTCACATTACGTTATATTAGCATTGCTACAACAAAATGGAGCCAAGATTATCGTTTGAGCAGCGGAATGCAATTTTGAAGTGGTATTGGAAAACCACTGGAATGTTGTTGTTGAACTGTTGTAACTGTAAAAATCTAAGATGATTAGTGCTTTTCATTTTCTGTTTGTGTGAATTTAGTTTTGTTATGTTAACATAGTTTTTTTTTCTTTCCTTAAAGTGTGCATGCATTTTTGGCATCCTCTGTATAAGATGATGTTAATTCCTAGCTGCAGTAGAGCTGGAATCGGTTGGTCTGGCCCTGCTAGTTCAAATGTCTTAATGACCCATCTTATTCAAGACTGTTCTCCTGTCAGTCTCAGGTGGTTGTGGTCCAGGCTACAGTTCTTCAGTTTCTATAGAACCGGTTAAGTTCTTTCAAAGTTTTCGGCCGGTCACAGTATAGTTTCCATTTGGAAATATTATCAAAAGAGGGTCTGAGATTGTCGATAATCACGAACGTTGTGAGTGGAAAGCTCAGACCTTCGAGTGATATTTATTATGATTATTTCACAAATAAAATAAGAATTTAAATATAATTCCCGTAAACTTAGCTTATAATATTGTAATAATTGTACAGTTGTATTATGAATACTTAATCTTTTCAAACCATCTAGCAACAAACGAATGTCGATTGTTAGTAACGCCAACACAGAAGAGCCAAATACAAGTTTGGGACTATTTCATTAATAAATAGTAATAAATGTAAAATATATTTTAAATTTGCGCACGGACTATTAATAATTGTATAAAATATACTTTTAACTATCGATTCAGAAACTGAAATAGACAAAGGTGAACTATTACAGTCGCTACCGTTCGATTTAATACCAATTGAGAAAAACAAAACAGAGAAAACATTTTAGCATTCTAAGAACATGTTTATTAAGATTTATGGTTGCTACATATTGTTACATATTTTATAAAATGGTTTCAGACTGTTTGGACCTATACGCAAAAACAATTGCTTGAGTGAATACACATTAAATTACTTAAATTTACAATTACTGAAAACATAGAAAAGTGGTCAGTGATACGTGCTCAGGTATTATATAGTGGAGGTATAGAGTTGACTGCACTGACCACATGACAAATGCAATTCGCGTGATAAAACGGATTTGATAAAGTTTTCCGATAATTTCACTGCGATATCCGGCTGTGATTGTTCAAAATTAAAAATTTTGTTCATTTTATTGGTGGATTTTAAGATGACGTCACCTAAGTCGCGCTAAGTTTGTGAGCAGCGTCCCTAGCGGAATCTCTCATGATTATAGCACTACTAGGTGTATCTTCTATACCCCCTGCAGCTCTTCATGAATTTATTTTGATTCGTAAGGTTACTGTTACTAACTCAATTACCCAAGTTTCACTCTATAGAGTAGCATTGGTCGATACAATATTATGTAATCTGCGATTGACTTCCTTCCTCGTTGAATTTCCCAAGTAGGTATCTATTGATTGAGTTACGTTTTATTACATCGTTGTCTAGCTCTTGGCTCAAATTATAGATTGATAGGTCGCCTCCCAGATATTTAAAATTATTCACTCGTTCTATACACTGGGCAACAATGAAAATGTTTCGGGCTTAAAAATAGTGAATTTACATGTATTTCCATCTGCTGAATTCAAAAATCACCATAAAAATTATAGATTAGCTCTTGTTTTGAAGATAAAGTGACATTTCATTTTTTAGAGTGAAGATTTTAAATTTGGGGGAATTTTTTTGGGAGTTGGCACACCTGTCAAATAACAAAACACAAATGCTCTTCAGCTGTTTGTAAGTCATAAACATAGATACTGTTGCTGTGACTGTGAATTACATGTAGTTTCTACTCAAATTAATGCAAAATATCTGGTTCGCGAGTGCTTTTTTAGTGTAAAATTTGTAAAAATGCCACGAAAATGTGTAAATATGGTGAATAACTTTTGTTATATTTGTGGTGAAAGAAGACTGGCCTGCAAGAAATCTTCGCCCTACCGAGAAAAATGTCGTTGCCAAGCCTCTTGTGGACCCAAAAGACGTTCTTCTTCCACCCCTGCATATCAAGCTGGGTTTGATGAAAAACTTTGTCAAAGCTATGAACCGAGAAGGACGGGCCTTTAAGTACATCAGAGAGAAATTTTCGAAATTAAGTGATGCAAAAGTTAAGGAAGGCATTTTTGTCGGACCACAAATAAGAGAACTTGTAAAGGATCCTGCATTTGACCAAGTTTTGGAGGAGAAAGAAAAGGAAGCTTGGGAAGCCTTCAAGGGTGATGTTCATGGATTTTTAGGCAACAAAAGAGATGACAACTACAAGCATTTGGTTACAGTGCTCCTGCAAAAATACCGTAACCTTGGATGCACCATGTCCCTTAAGATCCATTTTCTCCACTCCCACCTAGACTTTTTCCCTCCTAGTTGTGGAGCTGTTAGTGATGAACATGGGGAGAGATTCCATCAGGACATTTCTGTTATGGAACAAAGATATCAGGACCGTTGGAATGAAGTAATGCTTGCGGATTACTGTTGGTCTTTGTATAGGGATTCTGCGGAACTCCATCACAAGAGGCAAGCTAAAAGACGACGAAGTCAATAGGCCACCACATGATTCTCTTCAGACACGACTATCTGCGAAGTATTTTTCCAGCAATTTAGAACTCTTAGCATGTAATTACCAGTTAAAAAAATCAAATGCACTTTCATTGTTGTTAGCATGTATGTAATTAAAATGTATCCTTTTCTCTCAATCCGTTAATATTTAATACTGCCACCTTGTGTATATCATAGAAACTAGAGCTAATAAAAATTTTTCATTGTCATATTTGTTTTTCTCAACCCAAAATTAGTAGGAATTGCCTCATGAAGTGCTCGAAACATTCAAAAATTATTTTTTTGTTGCCCAGTGTTATCTGACCCTTTATTATGATTTAGTTCTTCTATTGTACTTTTCTTCCATAGCCACCACTTTAGTTTTAGTAATATAGATTTTCATATTGAAGTTTTCTAAAACTTTATTTAACTTTGTTACATTCTCTTGTAGGTCATTCTCAGGTTAGGCCAGCAGTACTTGGTCATCAGCAAATAGAGGAGTTTTTATTGAACTTTTTGAGCTCAATCTAATACTTTTGGAATGTAATATTTGCCATTCCTGAGTAGCTTTATATATCAAATAATAATGGGGACAGACACGTTCCTGTCTAACACCTTGGTTAACTTTAAGAGGAGAAATATTTTTTTAGTATTATCTGGGTATTGTCATATTGTGCTTTAATTGCATTAATCGTGCTATGGTGGTTTAACATTTCCCACAGTTTCTGCCTATCTACTCGGTCGGATGTGTTTTCATTATCTAAAAATATGATAAACATTGGTAGGTTAAAACCCCTTCTTTTTCCCATTAATTGTGTTAATACAAGGATTACATTTATACATGATCTACCTTTCCTAAACCCACATTGTTCCTTATATAGGAATTCTTCCTCTATTGGTTGTAGCTTCGATTTTATTATTGTTGCATGGTTCTGTAAGCTGAACTTAGCAGCGATATGCTTCTATAAATAAAGCAGTCTGTTGCGTTTCCTATTTTATGTATATTATTTACATTTGCCATCTTCTATTTTTCCGGCATTTCACCATTACTACAGATAGCATTTAGCAATTTTATGTTACTATTTAAGTATTTGGTCGATTTCTAGTTCTCTAGTTTATTTATTTTGGCTACACTGTTCCAAGAGTTGCTTTATTTTTTATTTTATTATATATACATTATTATGTATAATATAAATACATTTTATCAACGGTCTATCTGTCGGTCCTGGTGGTGTAGTGGTTACCATACTTGCCTCCTAAACCCAAGATCGCGGGTTCGAACCCGGCCAGGACCGAGGAGTAAAAATCCTAAGTATGGCTTCCTTCGGAAGGGAAGTAAAGCCGTGGGTGCCATGTCGTACATTTACGGCACGAAAAAGAACCTCAAGCCTGAAAGAGAGGCCTCTGAGCAAAATTTGTTGGCCGTTTCACGCCCTTAGTTGAATGGGACGCTGATGACCTGTGCTGTTGAAGAGCGTCCATAAATAAATAAAAAAAACGGTCTATCTTACTAGTATTATCTGTTGAAAAAGGACTTAAGCTCGAAATATACAGTGTTTTATTAATTTGATTCCTTTTAAAAATGCTGAAAAACCTGCTTATTGTTTAACATTGCTCTAATGTAGATATAAATAAAATTACTAGATTTCGAGTTTAGAAGAAGCAATACCATGATTATGAATTATAAATTTTAGTTTTAAGCTGTAGGGCGTTAACGAATACAACTGCGAGACGTGTTTAAATGTTGACATAACAACAAGGAAAGGTTGGGTACTAGGCTGCAGGTTAACTGAAGTTTTTACAATAAAATGGGATGTAACGGCTCACGACTGCGGCAATAAACACGACAAGGACTTGTCAGTCTATTGTAATGAGGAACACGATAACTTCTCGCCAGGCAAAAGGCGGGGTTCACGAGACCACCAGGCATTGTGTGTTTGGAGATGAACGGGTTCCCGTTGGGGGGGCTCGAGTGGGCTGCTTTGGAACTTAAGTACCATGCTTTTCTTGCGCACGCGCGAAAGATTTCCTGATGAATGGGTCTCAGCATGGTGCGCCGCACACTCCTCTTCGACCAATGACAGCTTAGCGGGATCCCATCGTATGCGATGTGCCTCAGTTGTCGGTTATGAACAATAAGCAGCCTTGGCAATGGTGCAACATGGGCTTCATTTTTGTATATTGTTAACGCGTTGTCAGCCTTATGCACAATGGGCTTAACGACGATTATTAAAATAAAAACGCCAATTGAACGCACAGCATAGAAATTTTCTACCAAAACTTAACCACGCATACATAGGGCCATGACAACTTTTCTTGGGTTTCTACTATGAAACCTTCATACCAAATAAAACTAAATTAAATTCGAATAATTGAAGAAAACGCAAGCCAGTTTAAGACATTGTGGAAGGAAAGTTAATCAAATTATTTTGTTGTCAACGCAAAATCTACGACTTTCAGCAACAACGTTTTAAAATATTCATACCAACGCAAATTCCTGCAGAGCAAAATGAACCCGGAGTTACTGTCATATTCGCCCTATAGCTCGGTTTTCTCTACCTTATGGACATCATAAAGAAATGATCAGAGTCTTTAAATTGCAAAATAGCGAATAGATTGAACGTTTCTAAGTCGTCGAAACGTTTTCAAGAAATCCTTTTATACACTGTATATGATGCTGCAAAGATAGGCAGAGGGGTGGTTAATTTAAAAGCAAGAGTGTAAAGTGCCTATACTTGTAAATAAACCATTTCATATTTTAGTTTGTAACCAAACATCACTAATAATAGTCGGTCCTGGTGGTTTAGTGGTAAACATGCTTGCCTCCTAAACCCAAGATCGCCGGTTCAATCCTGGCCAGTCGTTGGATTTTTTTTTTTGGGAGGGGCGTAAAAATCCTAAGCATGGCTTCCATCGGAAGGAAAGTAAAGCCTTGGGTTCCACGTCCTAGATTTACGGCAGGTAAAAGAACCTCAAGCCTGAAAGAAGAGGTCTCTGAGCAAAATTTATCGGCCGTTTCACGCTGATTACCTGAGATGTTAAAAGTGTATCCGTAAATAATAAATATTAATAAGAGCCAATAGCACGGAAATGTTTTGTGCTAGCTCATCACGAGCTAAAAGCGGATTGAGCGGTTAAATCGAAAGTTGCAGGACGGCTTACAACAGAAACAGAAGGTTAGGTTAGTTCTTGTAATAAGCACGTAGTTGTAGCTGATGAAAGCGTACCTCCAATAAAACGGAGACTGGAACATCGAGAAGCAGTGAAAATTCATGACTTAATAGAGTCGAGAGCTGCAAGAGAGCCATATTGATTTATATGTCCTTTTCAGGAGATTTAATAGTTGTATTCTCCATAACTTAAATTGCCAGTCCCTCTAAAGTCAACGTTAAATAATATTGGGAAACGTACTGAAGTAAGAAAACCTTCAGGATGCAGTCATGGAAAGATCAGTGTGCCCAACATAACGGGAGATAAAATGAGAATTTTAAAGACAACGGTTTTAAATTTATGTAACAAAATTGAAGCATATTAAAAATTGAAATGCAAAACGTGTGACTTTAAACAAGTGTATAAGTGCACAATATGTAACAGGTAAAGAGCAATGAAATATTTGACTGCATTAATTGTAACATATCACATTATAAGATAAAGAAAATAATAATTATACGGCTCTTTTCCTTCAAAACAATATTGCGTGAAATTACATGAAATTTTTACGCCAAATAAGGAAATTTTGAATTACACAAAAGTCACGCAAAAACACAATACACAATAATAAATGTTCAACATAGCACCTCAGAAGTAATACTATAAGAATTTCACAAAAGCCAAAACCGAATAATACCTTTGATACTTTCAGCAAATTATCACCCACTAATAAGCCAAAGTTTCAACTACAATGAAAATAAGAAATATGAAACAATATATTTAACCCCAAAAAGTTAACAGAAAACACTGCAAAGTAAATTCTAATACAAACATAAAAATAGTTCACCCAAAGAAATTCCACATTTTGCCTAATTTTACTAAGGAACTCCCCAATTATATAATTAAAGTATTATCTTGATACCTAAATACCTGGGTCACTGGGGTTGGAGCTTGCTATTGTCCTAAACAATTTAGGATAAGCCCACCGAGGAAACGCCTTCAGTATGAGATGACCTAAACAATAAAAAACAAGAGCCGGTAGCTCACCGCTGGCCAAGCATTTTGCTGAAACGAGTTCTTTCTTCCCTGTCACATGACTAAATCAGTTAGCTCCCACTGTAAAAGTGCGATGTAAGAAAGGATGCCTCATGAACTAGAACAATTAATATTCGAGACAACCATGTGCTTCAATAAATGAACTACAAGCAGGGTTCTAGAGATAGCGTTTCTGAAAGTGAAAAGAAGGATAAAGGAGAGGTATAAATTAAGGATCACGTGTCGTGATGTATAAAACACAAACTGTAGGTACTAAATATCGAATTCGTAAGCATAGAGATTGCTTTCGTATATAAGTTCGGAGTTACAAACGAGACAATAAATTATATATGAAGAAAGGATGGCAGGTCGCCACACCACGCAGTTTCTTTCAACTGAACATGTTCAAGCTTTTCTAAAGAATTCAGAGCCTTTATTCACAAATGTTGCTTATGAAAAAAATCTATGCATAACTAACAATGTTTTATTTATTTATCTTTTACATTGATGAAGTAATTTTAAGCGAAAAGCTGAAGGATTTCTAATACATTCATACATTTAATAACATAAAACGATTTATTTCGATAAGTAAAAGATTTACGGCAGATAGCAAAATATTTTATTAGGAACTATTAATAAAATGTAAATTTCTAAGAGGTAATTCAAATAAATGCTAGTAGTAGTAGTGATAATATTCATGCTGAAAGTGGTGCTTGTAATATAATACTTATTAGCATGAAATTCTAAATTATTGAATGAAATTTAGACCCCGCATCCCTAGTCTTGTCAAGTCAAAATGTCTACTTACTGATCCGTAGACCGCCAGCTTCATTCCCAATGTTACTAGGTCAAAAGAGCTAGCCGATATTAAAGAAGTTTCCATTAGGTACCATCACATTGATCGTGTAGCCTCACATCGGCACCCTCTACGGATCGAAGGGCCTTGGTTCTTCGGAATTGTCCAAATAAATGGACATTGACGCTACTTTGAGATGCTCAATACTTCACAACTTTATTTATAAACTAACTCATTCTGTTGGTTAAATTTTTTTCCAACATAAATCCAATGTTATTTCAACTTTCTCTGTATGTCTCAGCATTATATATCGAGGGAGCCTAAAAATATATACTCACTTTCACACTAGATATCTATTTAATATACTTCAAAGTTGGACCGAAAAACAACAGTAATGTGTAGTGTGATATTCTGTAAACAGATGTGACTCGCATTACGTTATGCTAGCGTTGCTACAACAAAATGGAGCCAAGATTATCGTTTGAACAACGGGAAAGTAATTTTGAAGTGGTATTGTAAAACCGAGAATGCTGTTGAAATTCAAAGGAATGGAAACGCGTGTAGAGAACAGTATTGACAACGCGAGTAACAATTGTACGCATTTGAGACAAATTTGAGACTCGTGGTACGGTATGCGATGTTTACAAGGGCAGATCTGGTAGACCTCTCACAGCAACAAACCCTAGGCACTGGATAGGACGAAGAGGTCCGTTTAAGTTTCCACCGCGTTCTCCGGATCTAACTCCGTTGGACATCTACCCATGGGGAACTCTTAAGGATGTTGTATACCGTAGAAAACCAGCAACACTGACAGCACTTCGGGAAGAAATTGAAAGTGCATGAGCTGAGGACACTTTCACAAACGTTGCTCAATCAGTAGTTCAACGTACTCAGAAGTGTATCGACGCCGACGGTGGGCATTTTGAGCAATTGTTGTAACTATAAAAGTCTAAGAGATTAGTGTTCATCATTTTCTGTTTGTGTGAATTCAGTTTTGTTATGTTAACACAGTTTTTCTTTGCTTGAAGTGTGCATACATTTTTGGCACCCTGTGTATATATTTGCCAACAGCGGGCCTCAGCCCGACTTCCGAAATAATAAAAAATTGTGTTGGTTGGATTTTTTTTTTCCTTCGTAATTTTCCATACTGAAAAGGCAGATGTTAACATATTTTGATGTCGACTAACGTTTTGTGCATCTACCACGCTCCTCAGCTCGATGCACGGAATATGATGCACGCTTTCAAAACGCATGAACCGTGCTGGTTCTCTCCCACTCGATGACCAAAGCTATGGAAAAGGCTTTTGTTGAGAGGAACCTGCTAATTGTATTTCTGTTGCTCGTCGCCACCCGTTTAGTAGGAACAAGCCTGTCAGTTGCTGCTATTTTCAAGTTGCTCGAAGTTTGCAGGCTGTAGGGCATATTCACAATGTGGCAACAAGAAGCGGCTGAACAAAATGAAGCGAAACCTTACCTCTCTCGGGGGACTATATCTGCTGTTTAAATCAGCACTCTCTACTTCTATTTAAAAGGATTAACCATATTTGTTGGTAGTAGTGATAAAGCAAAAGTATCCATCATAGTACTGAAGAAGGTGTTGCACAATGGGAATCGCTTAGTTCCTTCCCAATAATGGAAAGATGCATGAAATTAGAAAGAAAAAGAATTATGTGCTGTAATATAGCTTATTGCTTCTGCAAAAGTTTATCCGTTGCCCGGGTGTTTCTAACTTGCTAACAGTGAATCTGCTGTAGATCTTAAGAGATCAACTCATTCCAGTTTTAACGTCATAAGTTAGGACGGTTGGTCCATAAGTTTCCGGCCTAACTTTTTTCTAGATATGATAAAGACAAAAACTATATTTCACTTTTCAATATAGTTATACTTTCTTGCAATACATTTCTTACATTTTTAATTAACATTTCCTTCCCCCCCCCAAAAAAAAATAGTCAGAAGGTTTCTCTGCAAAATGATCATAAACAGCATCCATCACTTCTTTGTCACACTTAAATGTCCTTCCTCGAAGGTCCTTCATGAGTTTTGAAAAGAGGAAATAGTCACTGGGAACTACATATGGGCTGTAGGGTGCATGGTCGATCTCCTTAAAGCCACATTTATTCACAGCTTCCTTTGAAAAAGAACTGTGTGAAGAAGACGCACATCACCGCTCAGCTTTCCTCGCCTTTTCTCTTTGATGGAAGCACGTAGTCTGTGCAGTAGGCCAGCATAGCTCTCCCCATTTACTGTGGTGTTCCTCTCCTTGAACTCGAGGAAGAGTATTCCTTCACAGTCCCAAAAGATTATGGCCATGATCTTCTTGGTAAGGTTACTCAGCCTTTTAATACGGTGCTTCCCCAGGTTTACGCCTGCCACTCTATTGATTCTCTTGTGGACAACGGATCATAGTAGAGGACCACAGTTTCATCTGTTGTAACAATGGTTTGCAGAACTTCTCTCTCGTTGTCACGGCAGAGCTCCAAAAATGCCTGACAACAGATGACTCGTTGCTGCTGTTGGACTGAGGAAAGAAGTCTAGGCATTAACCTTATTCATGTTTAAATGTTCATGAATAATTTGAAGGACTGTTGTTTTAGAAAGGCCCAATATTGCTGCTATTTCTGCAACTTTGAGCCGCCGTTTTTCCATAATTTCTCCTTCCACAAGAGCGAGGGATGTTTTCAGGAGTGAGCACCTCCAAGGGCCGACCTGCATGCTCTTCGTTTTCAATGCTCTCTCGATCCATTTTGAAATTTTGGCCCATTCTTTTACGGTAGATTATGAGGGAGATGCTTCCCCATAAACCCCGTCCAATCGCTGTATAACTTCATTTGGAGTAAGTCCTTCTTTTGTGAAGAACTTAATAACAGCTCAAAACTCCATTTTGAACATGTCACAATCTTCTACACATAGCCTTCTTTATGCAACTATATCTGAACTACTGAACACAGTGGAGCGGAAGTTACATCTGCAATTATTTATTTAACGGATAAGGTATGACACGAGATGAGGGTTTTCTGAAGGCAATAATCCTTATTGGCGAGGCTGGACACTTATGGACCTACCCTAGTAACACTATAAATACCAAATAAGTTACAATGCTTGGATACAGTGTAACTTGTGACTTTATATCTTGAATGCCTTTTAATAGTTGTAACATTAAGGTCTGCAGTTTAACACGACATAATCAACATAATCAAATAGTGTCAAAGACAAAGACTAACAACAATATCGTTAAGAACAATAATCACATAATTAATCTAATTTTTTAACGTTGTTCAAAATTCGCTTTTATAGTTTTCTCTATCATTTTACAAATTAATTGCTTTCATAGTTTTAATGTTATTTTGCCATAGTGTTTGTCCTTTGTTTTCCTTTGCTTTTTTTTTTCCATTTGATTTATGACACGGGCTGGAGGAGTTGATTATTTTGCTACATTTTTCACTATAGTACGATCTATATAGTCTAAGTTGATAAAGAACCGCGTGTGCTATCTTCTAATTTACAAAAATTATTATTTTTTAATTATTTAAATTTACAATTAACACGCTGTGTACAATCCAGTCAGTTGCAAATAGAAGAAATATAAAAAGAACTTGTAATATTTTGAAAATATCCTAATAGAGTAACTAAGTATTTAAATGAATGTTTAACAAGAATGTCGTCTTTCTTTAGTGTACAATTTAACCCTACTGATTGGTTGTAATACCACCCTGAAGTGTAACCCCAAAACTACTGCACTGTACGGCAGTGAAGCCCTCACAGTGCACACGTTAATTTAGAATCTGATCCCACAGGAATCTGCTCGCTGGAGCAGAGTCCCGCTGGAGACTGCACATTTTGTTTTATTTATAACTAAAAGCCATTTCCAGACCTCCCAGCTGAACTGCAAAGGGGAACAAAGACAGCGGTTGTCAGCTCCCTTCTTAATTTAGGTTCTGTGCCCGACAAAGTTTACGGTAATTTTCCGTAGAGCATTTCTGGAATGACAGAGAACGTTCTGCAAGGCTGCTTTTCTGGTATGTCTTGCTAGTTTTCCATATCGCTGAAAGCTTTGATTGCTTGTGATCACAGATAATTACTTGCGACTACAAGGATTTCAAATAGTATTTCTTGAGTCCGTTCGTAAATATATACAGAAAAAATGCATTAGCAGGAATAATGTGTTACGGTTTCTATGAGGAAGTGGTAAATATTTGGAATAATTGTTGTGCCTCAAACAGCCTGCTGGACAGGTGACCAGAGTAAGTTTACGACAAAGGTGAAACCAATGCCGTTAAAAACCGAGAATAACGTTAGAAACTTGATAATACAGTATTTCCTAAAACAAGCGTCCAATATTTACAGAGGCGCTAGTATGGAACAAAACAAACAACAAAAAAGCAATATCTTCTGAGTTATGGACAAACTTTGTTCTCCTTGCCTTCACCCTCTAGGTTTTGGGGACATTTAAAGGCCATAGAGTATGTAGCCCATTGAATGGCACGCGTTCAATACCCGTGATGCAACTCGGCAAGAATCAAGAGTGTTCCAAAGAGTGCGCGATTCCACCAGATGTAGGGGTGAACGGTTGCATTGCAATGGATGGCGATCAATCGAGCACAACTGTGATGAGTAGATCCAAGACTGATAATTGTTCTCTGTGAATCCTTTTCACAACCCTATGTGGGCCTGAGCTTTACCGCGACGACCGCTGCGTCCTCTACCTCCATCACGTAATATTATTGGTAGAGTGCAGTATTGCAGGGGGGCATGTGATTAGCACACCGCACCCCGCTGCTTACGCGGCTTACTAGATCTTTCCATTAGGCAGTTTCCCAATCCAAACGAGGCTGGGCGGACCCCGTTCCAAATCTCCCTATCTTAGAAAAATTCGTAAGTAGTTACGGGGAATCGAATCCGGGCCTCCCAGACAGCAGTCAGCAACGCTAACTACTAGACCAAGGAGGTAATCGATGATAATAAATAGTGGTGGTGCACTTTACAATAGTGGATGGTTATAGGAACTTTTTTTCTTGTTTTGTTCCATACTACCTCTTGTGTAAACTTCTGTTTAATGTTTCCTCATTTGTTTCCTGTCAAAGTGCTCGGTGTAGTAAAATAATTATCTCAAGATTTTTTTACTTTTAGTAGCATTGGTAGTCTAACTCTTACAAATTAAGATCATAAATCAGAAGATTTTAAGAGCTGTATTTATAGGTACTTTTTTCGTTGTTATGTTCCATCCTATTGCCTCTGAATATTGGAATCGTTTTTCAGGACACGCTGTAACTTATTTACTGTGCACTTACAGTCTATGAAAAGGGAGCGAGTGTTAGCGGCAATATATTGATATCGAAAATGCCCATTCAGCAGTGAGAAGGAAAAGTTTCAAGGATTTAAATTAACGGATCATCAGAAGTGGGGGCATTTTCATGTGGTTTGTGTAGATCTTAACTGACAATAGTGATAATATCCTTGATAGCACTACAAACTATTTATTTCTGCTCAAAACAGTACACAGCCAATATATATTCCAGCGATGTTCTACTTTTTATCCCATTTCTTCAGTTGTACAACGAAATATGCATTTGTTTTCTTGGGTGTGAAATTCTTTTCTACTAGCCGGGAACAGATAGCAAAACCCGAAGCGTAGGATGAATGAGGAAGGATTTCACACCCTAAGTGCAATATTTTGGATCACAAGAGCAAGTCTGTGCGCTGACGGGTTATTGTGATGAAACAGCCTTTTACTTCGCCAAATACGGATGATTTTTCTTTTCGCGTCGTTTAATTGCTCTAATATAGCATCGTAATATTCACTAATGCCTTTGTCCTTTGCAAAGTATAAATTTTAATTACACCGCTAAACTTTCTCCTGCTGAGGGGAGTGTTTCACTTTTTCGGAGCGTTTTCATCGGCAGCAACGTCGTATTTTTCCTTCGTTTCCTGTGTGTAGTGCCATATTATTTTATAATGTGTTGTATTATACAACTTCATTATTAATACAGATAGCAAGCCTTTTTTAAATATTATTCTTTCTGGCATGTCAGTTGGGGTTTTTATCTTTTCATTTGTTCTTCTCATTAAAACCTATTTTAAGCCTATGGTGCCGGTCTTTTAAATTATCTTGTGTATCATATAATTATATATAGTGTGTACATACATACAGAGGGTGACAAAAATGTATACACACTTCAAGCAAAGAAAAAACTGTGTTAATATAACAAAACTGAATTCACGCAAACAGAAAATGATGAGCACTCTTCATCTTAGACTTTTACAGTTACAACAGTTGCTCAAAATGTCAACCATCGGCGTCGATACACTTCTGAGTACGTTGAACTACTGATTGAGCAACGTTTGCGAAAGTGTCCTCAGCGATTGCAGCACATGCCGTTTCAATTTCTTCCCGAAGTGCTGTCAGTGTAACTGGTTTTCTACGGTATACAACATCCTTAAGAATTCCCCATAGGCATTTTAAAGCATCTAAACGCTATAGAATATAAATTGCTTAACGTGACTGAAAATGTAGAAAAAATATTTTCTTAAAGAAACTACACTGTTTTGAGGGAAAAAACGGTGCAAATATGGAATATTGTTGAATCCTTGGTTTAGTTAAAACTATTAAAATGGAGAAGCGAAACTTTTTCATGCGAACCTAACAAGGAAAAAAAAAAAAAACATAAATCTGCTCTTGTCTTTCTTCAGTATCAGTAATCACAATCAGCATGTGTCGATAACTCGCGTATTTAACTTTTTGAAAAAATAAAATAACTTGAGATTGCAAAGTATGGCTACCACCAAAAATGCGCCTTGTAATGGCAGAATTCATGTTATTTACCATTTTGTTTGACCTCCATCAGAGTACAGCACCTACAATGCCAAAAATATTGATATTCCATATTAGCACCCCTATTTCATATTAGTTCCGTTTCTTTATAGTAGTAGTGGTAGTAATAGTAATGGTTGTAGTACTAGTGGTGGTGGTGATAGTAGTAGTTGTAGTATAAGTGGTAGCAGGGTAGTATTGGTGGTAGTAATGGTAGTGGTCGTAGTAGTGGTATTAGTAGTGGTGGTGCTGGTAATAGTAGTTGTAGTGGGGTTAGTAGTGGTAGTAGTAATAGTAGTAGTAGTGGTGGTGGTAGTAGTGGCAGTAGTAGTAGTAGTAGTAGTAGTAGTAGTAGTAGTAGTAATAGTAGTAATAGTAGTAGTAGTAGTAGTAGTAGTAGTAGTAGTAGTAATAGTAGTAATAGTAGTAGTAGTAGTAGTAGTAGTAGTAATAGTAGTAGTAGTAGTAGTAGTAGTAGTGGTGGTAGTAGTAGTAGTAGTAGTAGTAGTGGTGATAGTGGTAGTAGTAGTAGTAGTGGTAGTGGTAGTAGTAGTAGTAGTAGTAGCAGTAGTAGTAGTGGTGATAGTGGTAGTAGTAGTGGTAGTAGTAGTAGTAGTAGTAGTAGTAGTAGTAGTAGTAGTAATAGTAGTAATAGTAGTAGTAGTAGTAGTAGTAGTAATAGTAGTAATAGTAGTAGTAGTAGTAGTAGTAATAGTAGTAATAGTAGTAGTAGTAGTAGTAGTAGTAGTAGTAGTAGTAATAGTAGTAGTAGTAGTAGTAGTAGTAGTAATAGTAGTAGTAGTAGTAGTAGTAGTAGTAATAGTAGTAATAGTAGTAGTAGTAGTAGTAATAGTAGTAATAGTAGTAGTAGTAGTAATAGTAGTAATAGTAGTAGTAGTAGTAGTAGTAGTAGTAATAGTAGTAATAGTAGTAATAGTAGTAGTAGTAGTAGTAATAGTAGTAGTAGTAGTAGTAGTAGTAGTAGTAGTAATAGTAGTAATAGTAGTAGTAGTAGTAGTAGTAGTAGTAGTAGTAATAGTAGTAATAGTAGTAGTAGTAATAGTAGTAATAGTAGTAGTAGTAGTAGTAGTAGTAATAGTAGTAATAGTAGTAGTAGTAATAGTAGTAGTAGTAGTAGTAGTAGTAATAGTAGTAGTAGTAGTAGTAGTAGTAGTAGTAGTAGTAGTAGTAGTAGTAGTAGTAGTGGTAGTAGTAGTGGTAGTAATAGTAGTAGTAGTAGTAGTAGTAGTAGCAGTAGTAGTAGTGGTGATAGTGGTAGTAGTAGTGGTAGTAGCAGTAGTATCAAAGTTATTCCTACAAGGGACCTAATAACCTAATAAGATAATCTACTGCTTTTTCCGCCTCTCTGTACTGAAGTTTCATTTTCATAGCACAATTTGTTTTGATTCTATGAATATTACAAATGTGGTTTATTACTATATTTTTGTGACAGTTTAATATTACTCATAACAGGGAAGGTCTAAAGAGATGGCTTGGAACTAGTTATACTAAACACAAGTTTATTCAGTCAGCAGTTTGAGAATGCAGACATTTCTGAGAACAAGATAGTGACAGTTTTATTCATTGGATTATGAAACTCGTTTCGGCAGTAAAGAGAGCTATATTTCCTTTTTTTATGACTTTAAAATTGTAAATTTAATGGTACTCAAAGAGCGGCATTGGAGCTAATTATACGTAAAAGAATGCATTGGGTAAGCACAAAGTAGATAGAGCTGGAGGAGTTGGTTCCAACGTGTGCTGCACTTGTATCTTAAGTCATGTGGTATTTATCAAGAAAGATGCACCTGGTCGCCATATGCACAGCCAGTTTCGCATAGCAGACACACCTCAGTGCAGTGGTAGGCGGCAAAGCTTTTACGAGTTAAGATGGGGAACAACTGCTGTTACGGCAAACTGTAATACACTGACAGATTTCAGCATGTCATTTATAGACATATTACACTGTGAAAGTGTATTTATATACCAGATTGGGCAGGGGACCCCGAAACCGTAACACATTTCTTCTCAGTACAAAATCCAAATTTGAGTTTATATTTTAGAGCTTCTGGTATTAATTTGATAACTAACCTTGATAACTAGCCCACTGAAGGTAACATTTTAGAGTAAATGTAAATCTTTGAACTTCCTTCTTGAATAACTTGCTCTTCTCTTCCATGATAGTCGGTCCTGGTGGTGTTGTGCTAACTATACTTGCCTTCTAAACCCAAAATCGTGGGTTCAAACCCGGCCAGGATCGATGGATTTTTTCGGGCTAAAAATCCTAAGTATAGCTTCCTTCGGAAGGGAAGTAAAACCGTGGGTCTCATGCCGTACATTTATGACACGATAAAGAACCTCAAACCTGAAAGAAGAGACCTCTGAGCAAAATTTATCGGCTGTTTCACACCCTGATTTGAATGGGACGCTGATGACCTGAGATGTTAAAGAGCGCCCGTAAATAAACCAAATTAATAAGACTGATGATGGTTATCATATAAATAATGTGTTGGTTTTATTACATCCCTGCGCCGCTTGTTTCGAAACAAAATGCAAACGTTCTTTTGTTAAATGTGCGTGTTTTATATGTTTTACAAGAAAAGAAAAATGAATGTAACAAAAGCCTTCACGGCACTATGTTTTATAGCGTGCTTCGGTCTCGCAACAAGTCACAGGCCAGGCATTGACGTCATTTGTTTATATCAAGTTTGGGTCTAAGGTTGCATACACTTTAGGTTTGGCAATGCCCGGGATAGATTTTTGGGCATGTGATCGAGATGCCAAGGAACGGGTGGGACATGACAGTTGCAATTGTAAGTGTTGTAGTTTCTCATTGTACAAATCTCTGTGACAAGAGTCATTCCAGCGTTTTCAAGCAAATTAGATCCTCTCGTTTAAGTTTTGTACTAATTAAATAGATTAAAGCACACTTTTCCTCTGTTCAGTATTTGCTGTTTGTATTAATAGTGGAGTTGTGTAATAAATAGTATAAAATAATATGTTAGTCTTACATCCTAAGGCGCAAGACTTTTAAATCGCCCTGTATTTTGTATGTTTAGTGTTTATATATATCATATTAAAATAGAACGCATCCGCACAAATTACGCCATATTTCGGGCGACTGCCCAGTGTTTGCACCACCCAGGTTTATGTCACTTTTCCCTCATCTAATATAACAAAGACTGAGTTTCAATGCGAAAGAACTCGCTTGCCCTTGACACATCTTTCCCATTCCTTCATGCAACATCCGGGGGTTGGTTTGTTTACAATAAGGCACATAACAATTTCTCTCAGGTCAACTTCCATCCTAAAGTCGCACATATTTTTCTAGAGCCAATATCTGATTCATATTATTTTGAATAAACATAAATTTGCAATTACAATACATGTAATGATAATAAATTAACAATTATGATATATATGATACATTTAACCTTACAGCTACGATATGTTCATACATATTATTTGGAAAGTAATTAATTTATTATTTATGGATAATTATGGGGCATCTAATTTAAATATTCCGGTATCAGATTCTATCTTTTTCCAGTAATGGCGGTTGCACGTTCGCACTGAGCCATTACGCTTAGGCGGCCCATAACTCAGTTAACCTCATTATATAGTCTTGTTTTCATCAACGCGTAAGTTACCCGTGAGTCTACTGAATGCTACGTAAAGCGAGGCCAAGCAAATAAATGACACGGTCCGTTTATAATTGAATTCAATAAAAATATGTTAAAAGTCTCCCTTTTTATTTTCTATTTCTAGAACTTTTGAGACTTGTACACTACGCCTGGTAATTTATTAAACATGTGCTCCCGAAATATTATTAACAGCTCCACATTCACCTGCTCTAGGTTCTAATGCAAATATAAATGTAAATCCGAAGACCGTAATCGTTGCGGGACATGCAGAAAGCTGGACAGAATGATTGAGTCAAGGCTTGAGTGTATTTACTAATTTACCGTTGCAGCTACTGAATGTAGATTAAAATTTGTGAAACATAACCTTAGCATTAAAAACCTAAATTTTGAAAGCATTGCGTTCCTCTCTATGAAACTATTCGCGTATAAGAATGCAAGCATCCAGTTGCTTAAAACAAGTTGTTGTTTGTTAAAGTGGAGTAGTCTGAAGTAAGGACGTTGTTTAGAACGAAAACGTCTGCCTCACCGCTGTGCGTAGGAAGGTTTCTGCACGATATTTGCAGTGCCAGAAGCAATTCTAAAATACGTAATGCATGGCGGTTACATGGTTTGAAATTGGGCGGCACGATCCACTAATGAGATCCTGTGGGAGATGGTCATAAGCACACCTGAGCAAATTCTTCGTGCATCAAAAGACACGTGTTTTTACCGGCGCCAGCGGGTCCCGACATTCGTGCATAATGGGAGATAAGGAGGAATCTGTCCTGACCATGCCTTCCCTGGGCTCTTTACCTTATTTCCTTGTCCTTGGCCACCTTGAAATGGGCAGCGTAATAGTTGCAGAAGTATTCAGAGCCAAATCTACAGTTACGACCAAGAGTTTGAAAAGAATGAAACATTCATAGAGAGACAATTGTTACATTACAGCAATTTGCCACATCAACACTCCTGTTTTCTGACTCTCTTTCTTTGACGTGTTAGTATCAAAGACCTACAAATATGAATGTTTTGTATGTGTACGTTATAAAATAAGTTTAATAAAACAAGAGAAAGATCGCATATTATTAATAAAAAAACACGAAAAGCTGGTACACAGAGCACACGATAATTTGGTTAACTAGAAATGTAGGGTGAAAAACATTAAAACAACAAACAGTTTTTCCTAACGCTGTATTTTTTCTATAAGGATTTTTCAAACCGCTAGATGTCATATGCGTTCTTCAGACGTATTGGCTCCTCAAAGTTTGCATTTTGTTGTATATAAATCCTTTGACAAAAAAAATGGATAATGCTCGCAAACGCTGTATTCACAAGCGCATGCAGCGAGTGCACACTGCAATCGGCGCTTTGCCTGTATACGCAATTGTCACAATCATAAACATCTGGAAAGAGAGTAACGTTGACTGACAGTTTAAAAGGCATTGCTTTCCTGCGTACGCTCCTGGGTGCACAACATTTTTTTAATTGGTTGTATATATAGAACATGTTGCCTTAATATCGTATTATATTATAAGGTATCATTTGAGTTTTATGACATTACCCATGCACTCACAAAAACTAATGTATTCTTTCCATACAACTAAATACATGAACAAACACTCCTATCTTCTAAACTGAAAGTACATATGAATAAACACAAAGTAATGTCGCGTGTATGAACCATCAGCACGTATTACTGGCCTCAATTTTTGGGGCTTAGATGATATCAGATTTCTGCATTAGTGTGGACGAGAGGCTACAATATCGCAGACTTCTTGAATTTGTGCTCTTAAGCCATCTTTTGTCCTTCTTCCATATGCAGGGAATGCGTGTGCAGTATATTGCATTTAGAAGAACAAATACTGAAGGAAATATAATATCCATCGTTATAAATAAATATATATGCTCTGTATGGGAAACAATATTACGAAACTAATTTGTCATAATATGTTACAACGGTTTATTAAAAAAACAAAGATGTTTCTTGCCGGGAAGCGAACCTGCACCTGCCACAGAGCTAAGAAACACATACTAGATAGCGTCTTTAGTGCATGCCATATAACACAACTGCTGCTGTGACTTCACAGCCTTGCTGCTCAACAAGTAATTCGCGCGCTGTAACGAGTAAGTCTTGAAGAATTTTGCGTTCAAGAGATGACCTTTTTTTTTTTTTTTTTTTTTTTTTTTTTTTTTTTTTTTTTTTTTTTTTTTGTCAAAGGGTGTACGTATTGACCCGTTGCAGTATTTACTACCATGGAGCGTTGTACGTACTTAATTCAACGGTTTGCAGAGGTGGTCCTAAATGACGCCTCTCCAATATCCTGATTTGTCTCCTCTAGACATTTGTCTGCGAGAAAGCATGCGTGCGATCTAAGGTGTAATCTTATTTACGAGACCTCAGTTGAAACAGAAGAGTATCTGATGGCCAAGATAGATAAAGAGCAGGGAACATTAAAGGGGCAATTTTGAACCTCTTTGTAAAATAAAGCCTATTGTACGTACATACATCGTAGGTCTGGTTTTTTTTTTTTTTTTTTTTTTTTTTTTTTGGAATGATTTATTTATGGACGCTCTTTAACAGCTCAGGTCATCAGCGTCCCATTCAACTCAGGGCGTGAAACGGCCGACAAAGTTTGCTCAGAGGCCTCTCAGGCTTGAGGTTCTTTTTCGTGCCGTAAATGTACGACACGGGACCCACGGCTTTACTTCCCTTCCGAAGGAAGCCATACTTAGGATTTTTACGCCCCGAAAAAAATCCATCGGCCCTGGCCGGGTTCGAACCCGCGATCTTGGGTTTAGAAGGCAAGTATGGTTACCACTACACCACCAGGACCGACATCGTCGTAAGTCTGTCAAGGCAAATGGTTCAAATTACTGAATATTTTGGTGTCCTAGAAAAGCAATGTCTCAAGAGAAATGTGTACAAAAATTAAACCTCAGACGATCGATCAACTCAAAAAGATACATCCAAAAGAAGCTGTTGGCGTCAGAAGTTTTCCAGAATTTGAAGAATAGCATGCAGTTGTGTTTGGATTGGGAGAAGAGTTTCAGCATAAGCAATGACTTGATCAGGTCTCGTTTTGCATCGTTGACAGTGTCTGTATGTGCACATTTGCAAGTGTTGCCTAAATAACATAGCGTTTTATAGTTTGGGGCCTGTAATCAGACAATTGTTCTCAACTTTTGCAAAACAACAATAAATCGGCATCCTTTAAGGAGTTAAATGAAGAGGCATGCCGGAAGTAGCCTGCAGAACGAAAACTGAAGGCAGAAACAGGCACGTTTCTCAAGTTTTACGAGTTTGGACATAGCACGCTGCTAATTAGTTTTCCCATCTAATCATGCGACGGACCTCTGTCTCATGCTGGTAGCCGACCGACACAGACACTCATTATATTCCTTTCTTTTTCTTATGTTGGCGATTGTATTGTCGCTCGCTTCACGCTTGGAGGCGGATTCTTGTTCTTCTCTCCAATCAAAACAAAGGAACCGCCTCGAGTTTTGCAGTGCTTTAATAACGTGCAGTTCCCAAATGGGTTTTTCCCATTATCTCGTACTTTCAGTGCTGGTCAAAGCAATAAGAACGTTCACAATAAACTGACTGCTAGTATGTAATAAAAACTGCAGCATTTAACGTATAAAAAGTGTAAGGCGAAGATGGAGTGTTGTTAAGATGGGATAGCAGTGTACAAAAGCTGAACCCAAAGTTTATTTGGTAGTTCAGAATAAGTTTAGGCATTTTTCATATTTATCGCAATACTTTGCCATTTTGGAAAATTCAAATTATAACTTTACATAATCTCATCTGACTAGAAATTATTACAGTCTGTGCAATTTTTATGTTTTATTTGTAAAAAGTATGTTTAATTGATTTTAAAATTGCTTTTTAATCATCAATATCTAAACATATAATAAATAATACATTTCATATTCTTCTAATTAAAAATTTCTTTAATTTTATTATAAACATTTTGAAAAGAATTTTCAAGGTGATATACTTTACAATTAAATACTTTTTTTAAAAAAAACGCGACTTTACATGTACACAACTTCCTTTAAGTGAAGATATCAGAGAAGTTGTAGCAATATAAATAGAAACTTGTTGGTTTTTATGGTTCTTATAATATTTTCATACTTAATTTTCATAATATGTACCCAATTTTAGACTCTGTACATTTATATTGTCCTAATTAACCATGTGCTGGTGGACAGTAACATTTTTAAACCTCAAAATGTGAGAACTGGTTATTTCTATTTATGTATGTGTTGTCACAGGGAGGGACAATTTCCCCTAGTTATATTCACCTTTTTTTCAGAATACCAATGCTAATAGTTCGCACTATTTCACTTATAGGACTTGTTGTTGATTTGGTTTATTTAGGGACGCTCTTTAACATCTCAGGTCAACAGCGTCCCATTCAATTCAGGGCGTGAAACGGCCGACAAATTTTGTTCAGAGATCTCTTCTTTCAGGCTTGAGGTTCTTTTTCGGGCCGTAAATTACGATCCACGGCTTTACTTCCTTCCGAAGGAAGCCATACTTAGGATTTTTACGCTCGAAAAAATCCATCTGTCCTGGCCGAGTTTGAACCCGCCATCTTGGGTTTAGTATGGTTACCACTTCACCACCAGGACCGACCTTCTTTTAGGACTGTGCCAAAGCAGATACATTGTATGAGAAAATGTGAATGTTGCAAAAAGTTTTTGTAAATATACAATTAATGTGACAGTCACTTCAACTGTGGTGGAATTTCTTGTTGAAAGTGTACATACAGGAAGAAAAATTGGCGAGGAGAGGGAAGCATGCAGTAACCCACCCAGCAAGATAAAATAGTTTGGAGAAAACTCCAAATAGAAATAGCTGCTACTGAAAGAAAAACTCTTAGAGCGGAAATTGCTTTCTACAAAAATTGTCAGTTTTTAAACAATTAGTTCTTAGTAGATACATTGTCAGGAAGTGTAGGCTTTAAAATGTATTTTTTAACGTTTAAAATGTTCGCTTTTTTATTTTTAATTAAATGTTCAAACAATAAGCTTGAAATTTTATCACATATAAATAAGAACTGAATAAATAAAATGCCCTAAAATTATTTAAATCGACAAATTAAGAAAAACAAACAATCATTTATAAGTTGTATATCCTTTAAAACAAGCTTACTACAATTTTCATAATATTGTAAACGTAACAGCTACAATTCCAGCATCATCTTTCATTGCGAGGTGTATTTTATAATTATAAAGTGTATAGCAGAATTAAGTGGAGCGTGATGTGGGACGAGGAAGTTGTATGTCCATTAGTTAAATCCTTTGACATAAATATTAAGTCATCTTTGATTACTTAAGAAATCTGCTTGTGTTAATACAGCGGTATGCAGATTCCCTTCCTCGTCCACTATCCGCTTTTCTGATGATACGTTGAGGCGGATGTCCTCTCTGCTCCGGTTTGAAGCTCTGCTGGTGATTTTTGAAGAGGAACTATCGTCTTGAGGGAATGGAAATGGAGAGGGCGGATTGAACAGAATATACAGATGATAAAGTTCAACAGTCTGGTTTTTTTTATTCTGTTGCTCTGATGTCCCAGGGTTTACAACTGCTTTGGTTTATTCGAATAAGCTTTCTCAGGTACTTGGGTACAAGGTTCAAGTGGCTTTTGTCTCTTCGCTCCCGAAAGTTCGTAGAGGGAAAGTTTCTCTTTATCATGCGCGAACTATTTGCTGTCTACTTTTGGACTTTAAGGATTTCATTTGTTTCCTAGAGCTTCTTGCCTCGCGCTATCACGCGCAATTACCAAACCAATCTGTATGTTTACTATCACTGCTCAACTAGTGAGCTATTACTGGTGTTGATGTTCAACTGTCTATCCTCGCGCTAACACTCCCTCTGGCACTAGCGCTTAAATGCCCCGCTGCTCGTGCTAGCATTAGAGCAACTGCCCACAATAATATTCTATTGATACTGTAATAAATGTAACAACTGCGGGTGATAACGCGAAACACGATAATATTGTAACAATTCTGTCGTAATAATGTGACAATTGTTTGTGATATTGCGACTACTGCGTGTAATAAATAAGGCTTCAAATTCCCACCACTTTTGTTCACATCCAGTCAGAGCGTTTATTTTGGATCTTAGAAGTCTTGAAATAATAAGATGAATCTTGGCTTCCTAGTCCCCTTATCGGTCAAATTCTCTATTCGCGACCTTTTGGATACTCTTGATTGGTGCTTCTCGCGCGTTTTATTCGCTTGTTTACAGCAAGAGAACTGTTAGATTATCAGTGGGAAAAGAGCATTGGCCTAGATGACCCAACAAACATAGAAGATCCTTCTGGCCGTCACGTAAAGGCGACCTTCGCTGCTTTTGCTTAAAAAAGAACAGTGTTCCGCTCCCTTTAGAAGTTTATTAAAGCTTCTTCCTTTAATGCAGAAGTTAACGGTCTTGGGGTGCTTGAATACATAACAAGGAAATTGCGGGTCCCTTCTTCAACGTAGTCTAAGAAACCTTGAAGTTATATAAACTTCCACACCATGTGCAACAAGAAAATTTTGGCATGAGCATATACTAGGCTACAATTGCAATGTATTTATATAAATTTAATCCATTCTTGACTATGATAACTGCCTGGATGGTTCGAGGTCTGGAAAGCCTATCTCAAATGCAATATTGCAAAGCAAAACTAACCGATTTTTTTTCTACGATGATGCCATTGATGATGATGATAAACATGATGCCATTGTTGTCATTGTTGCATCACCTTCATCTTTTTTGCAAGGGAGGGGGGAGAACGCCTGAAGGTGTACCAGGAGCTGAAATTCATCGAATATATATTGGGTTGAGAAGCTAAAAAACTTAAAAATGACTTGAGAAGTCGTGGGAGAAGTTACACAATAATGGCTGAGGGGCAAACCTGAAAATGTGTTTCCAAGAACAATGGGATAAAAGAGCAATTATCACAAAGAGAACTACGCCTCGTCACAGCTGTAAGATCCTGCACAGTCATAATTTAACGCATACACTTTATTTTGAGAAATGCGGACAAAGCTAAAAATATAGATAGATTTATTGACCTTAACAAAGTTTAGGAGAGCGTTCCCAGGCAAATTTAAGAGATGCTCAAATAAATGAAGATAAAATAGCAGATATAAAATATACATACAATGGAATAAAATAAAAATAACAACAATAATTGTTAGATTAAATTCAAAATCATTACTAAAGCGCATTTAGTATTTTACGAAAATGAATAAAAATATATGTAAAATTGTAGCAATCTCAATAAATCAGAATTACCAATTTATATCATTTACTTTTTGTAGATAATCGAGTTACAGTCATTCAGGACAATGAAAAAAAGGAAAAATGTTTGTAACCAACTTTAAAAGATGGCGGGAAAGCTCATCTGAAATAAACAACAAAAAATAATTGAGATAAGAAAAATAATTAGTAAGTTAAATCCTGTGTTATGGAATAAGAAGCTTTTAAAAGAAAAAATAGAGATTAATTTATAGGGCATTAGTGAAAAGTATTGGATCTTCATTTTCTTTTTCCACGCACGAGGATCAGGTAGGTCACAGCTGCACAAACCAACAGCCAAGGACGATTATTGCGTGTTTAGGTTCGGAACAGCGAGTAATCCCGGATTTTCATTTCTCTGTTTGCAATGGTTCAAAGAGTTAATACAGAACAATGCATTTGCTGTAACGTTTTAAAAAACGAATCTGCTGGTCAGTATGGTGCAAAATTTCGAAAACATTTTTCAGGTTTTCATCTACAATTGTAAAAAGTGCTTAAAAGAATACCGAAGTGAAATTTGAAAAGTTTGAATATTTAAGATTTTTCGCACATATTATTCTTCAACGCATTTCAAAGTACTTATCAACTTGACAACTTAAATTTGTAACGAAAAATAAAATTCATTTTGTTAAGTATTCGGTTGATGTTATCTTGGCGTATCAGCATTGCATACTTATATGACAAAATATTATTCGCAAAATGCAGCAATAGCACTGTTGAAAATTAGCCCTTTGTGTGATATGGTAATAATCCTATTAAAGATGTGATAGAAAGATTAATTTTAACTCTGACATAAACTTTAATTAATAGCTCAAAAACTAAGGATTTCTGGACATATGTTCATATGGACTTTTATTTTCTTGTTTTAGAAACTTTCATTAACAACTCAAAAACTAAGCACTTCCGGACATATGTTTATGTGGACCATTTTTCTTGTTTTGGGGTGAGGAACCCATCACCAAAGTTTGTAAAAGTGTTTCTGAAACGTATCATGTTTTTATTATATCTACTGATATTCATATTTACTTTTATGTACTTTAGCCCTAATTTTGAGGATGTACACGTTTATTGTTAAGTTTCTGGTTTGATTCACATGAAATGAGCAACGCGGTTCTTCTCAATGTGGTACATTCTTGGCTTGCATAAGAGCAAAATGAGTTGTCGTGTAATTGCGAATGAACTGGGCATTAGTAAAACTAGTTGTGTTCTGTATATTTTGAAAATGTTGCAGAAATTTGCAACATCAAAAGTGCGAATCAAGCGGTAGGCTGGGGTTCATATGGCTAAGGTTCAACAGAGTGTTAGTGACTAAATTCAGAGTGACGTTAATCGAGTATATTGTTGAGAGGAAGCCCAAAAAGGTGTATATTATCAGGTCTAGAACAGACATCATTGAAAGAAATCAGTAAAATTTTAAAATGTTACAAAATATAACACGAGCTATCATGAAATTAATAACGTTATTTTGAACTTGATAACCATTCATGCCTCACTGATTTTATTTATTATCTCCTCCCTTTATTTCTCAAAATCAACCTGATGAGTACATTTTACTTGCACATAAAACTGACTTTCTTCCTTCATCTACTTAAATCATCTAAATATATGTTACCCACTTTATTTCCTTAATAGCACTCCATCAGAAATACATAATTTTTAATCTAAATGACATAATACATTCTTGACTGAATGCAGTTAACTAGAAAAGGGTTATCTGAAGAATTATCTAATTCACTATCGACATACAATTTTGTAATCAAAAATCACCTCCTTCGTCTTATTTTTATCTCGTATGAATTTGTATTCTCCTGAGCAATACATGTTGACTAAGTGGAAAATTTATTTCTTTGAGCACTTTTTTTATTGATTTGGTTTATTTATGGACGCCCTTTAACATCTCAGGTCATCAGCGTCCCATTCAATTCAGGGCGTGAAACGGCCGACAAATTTTGCTCAGAGGCCTCTTCCTTCAGGCTTGAGGTTCTTTGTATGACACGGGACCCACGGCTTTACTTCCCTTCCGAAGGAAGCCATACTTAGGATGTTTACGCACGAAAAAATCAATCGATCCTAGCTGGGTTCGAACCCGCGATCTTGGGTTTAGAAGGTAAGTATGATTACCGCTACACCACCAGGACCGACTCTTTGAGCACGTATTTCCTCATGTTTGAGCTTTACAGTTTGCACTTGTAACTAAACTATTTCAACTATTCACATACAGCGAGCATCACTGCGCCACTTTTGTTATCGACGGAAGTTTCTGATGCCAAATGTCCGCCTACGAACTTCCGTATAAGTTTCGTATCTCGACTGTGCTAGCCGTACTTGTATCTCTAAAAGTAATGATAAGGGAGCTTCAGTCTTAGAGCTCATTAAAAATCATTGGCCATGAATAATCGCATTTTGTGACAATTTCACTTCTTCAGATATTGACCAGAAACCTTTCTTTCTTTTTCTTTTTTACTTTTTTTTAATGGTATTTAACGCCCGTTTTTACTACTGAGGCATCACAGCCGGTGAACACTGATGATACTTGAAATGAAATGATACATTGGGAAAGTATTTTTAAGGAAGGAAACGTTCCAGGCCTAAGTTTAGGGTACCTCCTCGGCATTTGCCAGTTATGATAACTGAGGAAAACCAGGAAAAAAACTTCAGTCAGGGAGGACGGTCCTGGCGGGATTCGAACCCCAGACCTCCCGCTCACGAATTCGTGCCTTAACGACATCGGCCACCAGTGTCGGTCAGAAACGTTTTAAAGGTCATATTCATATTTGAAACATTATTTACAAGTATATATTTTATGTTATTTCTGAAATAAGATGCTGGGTTGGAATTACAATTACTTAATTAAACCGTTCATATCTGCTATATCCTGATATAACAATTATGCTGCTCATTTTTCCAAAATATGTTACAAATATTCGACTTAAGTAATGGCAACAATGCTATAAATTTTAAATTGGTTTATTATGACAGGAAAGCTATTTACATTTCTTCAGTGTAATCTCCCTATGTCTGTCACAGTCTGCCATACTTGTAGCAGGCGTCGTACATATCTGTCTTTCCTCTCGATATAAATATACAAGCGTATACTGAAGGCACCCTCCCGCTGAAGCCAGCGCAAGCATTTAAGTTAGGAAACAAGCTAATGAAGGTACCGACAAATGGGAGGGAAATGAGTTTTAAGTTAAGGGAGAGGAGTTATTCAATATAATAAAAGGAAACAAACAAGCCTTACTGTTGTTAGATATACCATCACGGGTGGCCGAGGTCGTTAAGCCGCGGACTCGTGAGCGGGAGGTCTGGGGTTCGAATCCCGCCAAGACCGCCCTCCCTGACTGAGGTTTTTTTCCAGGTTTTCCTCAATCCCCATAACTAGCAAATGCCGGGGAGGTACCCTAAACTTAGGCCTGGTACGTTCCCTTCCTTAAAAAAATCCTTTTACAATTTATCATTTCATTTCATGTATCATCAGTGTGCACCGCCTGTGGTGCCTCAGTAGTAAAAACGGGCGTTAAACGGTACCAAAAAAAAACTTGAGCTGGGCTCACATTATTTGAACGATTCTTCATTCATTTCATTGACGCTTCAGGAGTAGTTCGTACAAGCGAGCCCAGGTTTCGTCCACGGACGTTTCAACTTCGCTCTGAAAGACTTCAGCAATTCCTGTCAATTGCATCCTGGTGGTGTAGTGGTAACCATTCTTGCCTTCTAAACCCAAGATCGCGGGTTCAAACCCGGCCAGGATCGATGGATATTTTCGGGCATAAAAATCCTAAGTATTGCTTCATTCGGAAGGGAAGTAAAGCCGTGGGTCCCGTGTCGTCCATTTACGGCACGATAAAGAACCTCAAGCCTCAAGGCTTCTGAGCAAAATTTGTCAACCGTTTCACGTCCTGAATTGAATGGGACGCTGATGACCTGCGATGTTAAAGAGCATCCGTAAACAAATCAAATCAACAACAAAATCCTGGAAATATCAGCAATCGACATCCAGAAGGGAAACAATAGACTGAAATTTGTAGTTGTCATCCATCGCGATATGAAAGCATTGCATGCCATATGCTTCAGAACATTTTGTGTGCTAAAACCGCGAGCTACTTTGTTCCAATTTAGTAAACATGTCTTAGATTGCTTGCAGTACCTTAGAATTTGACTAGGCGACATTGGAACAATTACCACTGACTACACTGTTCTCTCTAACTTTCCGTTAATAGTTCCATAATCTCTAAGCCCAACTTATTCACTCCTGTCACATGGCAGCAGAGATAACGCTATTTTTATTGGCCTCTTTAAATGAAGTTATAAAACGTCCGAGTTAGCTGTAGCAAACGGAAATACCACAAGTGCACAACATCTATTTGGCTGCCGCACCAACAATGATGCAATTTCGTTGTGAAACTCCTCAAGATCGAACGAAAGAAAGCTGTTGCGGTTTTTATAGGGGAAGCCGACGTAGGATTGAGGTCCTAATTTGCAATGAAATTTAATAAGGAGAGCGCCGTAGACGTTATTCCTAACTACCACCACAATACGCTCGGCTAGTTCAGGGTTTGGTATTATAGCTGGATTTTTCACATTGATACTTCTGGGGTAAAAGGAGTGTGATTGTAAATATAACAAACTCACATGGATAGAAATCTACGGAGTTTATTAATGTTTTGTTATTAACACACAACTGTACACTTTTCTGATAAAATCAGCTCTGGGAATATTATTAGATGCAGACTGAATACGAGACAGGCGTGTTATAATTCTATTTCTCTTCAGAAAATTGTGATTTTTTTTGTCCTGTTGTAACTCGTATACTATTTTCCTACAGGATATTAATTCAAACTCATAACTTCTATCATTCCCCACAAATAATAATTTTGAAATTTCTTCCAGACAAAATATAATCGCTCCTTATTTTTACGTAATGTTAAAATCAGTTTCACCATAAGGAGTACGCTTTTTGCTAATGAAATTTAAAGCACAACTTCTCTCTAGGGAATGCAATGAATAACTAACAATTTTTAAGATACAAACCGTCACTAATTATAATAGGATTGTAATAATATTATTCATTACCACACGTATTTTCAACACACCGAATGAAATTCGTTGATTTCTATTTAGTCGCAATAAAGCTGTCTGTCTCGTGTTTCATTCTTGGTAGGTACACATTATTAACGTTGTTACGCTTGCCATTGGTTGATTCACTTAGTATTGCAATTTTCTTATCTGTAGTTTAATCTTTTCATATTCTTGGCTATGTATGTGTTCCTTTGATCCGTTACATTATATTATCAGGTATTGTCATAAAGACCAATAAACAAACATTTAAAACATACAGTGTAATAGTCCTTATCTGATACATTAAATCCATACTATTTAAAACGTATTATCAATAAATATATATTATTTGAGTTCAAAATTAAAGACTTTACCTAACATAAAAACGTGCAAATGAACTCATTAAATGTATATGATTAAAAACATATTATCAATGAATATTTGAAACTTCAAATCCAATATTATAGTCTTTATTTTATGTAATAACATACTTAAATGGATTTCTTAAATTAGCATAACTAAATAGCTATTATTATTAAATATTTGTGGCTTTATATTGAGCATTATAGCTTTTACCTAATATAAAAATATATGAAAATAAACTTATTAAATTAATATATTAAAAATGTTATCAATATACAATTTGAGTTTCAAAGCAAATATTATAGTCTATCTTACGTAATAACATAGGTAAATGATTTTATTAAATTAACATAGCTAAGTATTTATTACAATTAAATGTTTGTGGTTCTATATTGATATAGCCTTTATCTAATATAAAAGTATATGAAAATGAACTTATTAAAATAATGTAATTAACAACTGCTAACAATGTGTGTTTAGGACCTTAAATCGGATATTTTCCGTTTCAAAGCTTACTTGATTGTTACTTTTAACATTAAAATTATTACAATAGTATATGTATTACAGTCTTTAATAATCGCTGGGGTACGTATTTTATGCATTGTTGACCTTACTGAAAAACCTTTTTTTTTTTTTTTTTTTTACCGACAAATTGTTCAGAAATAATTGTTGAATGTTTCACTACGAAGAATTCACGGTCTCGTATCTTATTACAGGAACGAGTAGTAGGATCTTAGACATAATGGACCTAGGGATTTTTAATTGCAGGCTAGCCGCCTGAACTTCTTAAGAACTGCATACAAACATCTGCCGCACAAGTCCAGCAATTTCCGAATTTACAAATTGTTTCCCTTCTCCCCCAAATCTCTGTACCACTTCATTATCGTCTTGTCACTAAATGGTTACTATATTCTGTGATCTATGGCATTCCAAAACACTTAACTACATAATGCGGTTTGCCATTAACTCACAATACAGCTTCAATCCAACGATTGGCTAGCGAAAGAGCGGAAATAACTTCAAATAGTGTTTATTGTTTGTTTCTTATGATGCGATATATTGTTTCCTTCAGCAATTATAAATTATGCAATAAATTCTGTGAATCGTTCTTTCTAATGCCATCGGCATAAATTTCATATTACACGTGGTTACGAAAATATAACAGTTTGTAATCACGAAGTGTTTCTGTGACAGGGTGTATAAGGTCCATAAAAGCAGTGAAGATTAAAATATGTTCTAAATTCAATAAGCAAACATTAGACCCCAAGTGGGTTCCAAGTTAAACAAATTTAGACCACAGAGAAATCTCAAAACATCTTCAAAACACTGGAATAAATCCATCAAAAATGAAATGTTTGTTCACATGAGTTATGAATAAATCTTATTTAAATTTCATTAAATATAAAGTATGTAAGAGAGATTTATGAACATAAGACATATTAGCGGGCTGATTTTGGTTAAAATTATGTTTTTTTCACTATCGCAATGATCTTAAACAGTTTTGATAAAATCCTGTATCACTCTTGGCATCCTTTATTGCTTAATAAACATAATAAAGCGAAAGAAAAAATATATATATATGCGCAGTAGAGAAATGGGAAATATTTATTTGAGAATTGAGTATACGTTTCTAAGAAAAAGTTTTACTTAAATATGCGACGAAAATATCTAAGTATTAATTGTATTAACCTATAATTTTGCAGGCTTAACACTCGTTTGTTTTACTGTATCTATTTTGCCTAACGTGCTAATAAAACAAAATACTACACAATTTTCTTATATGCAGCATTTTATCATAATACACTGAACATCAAACAAGCTATTCTTTTTTTTTCTGTCAACAAAATATTGAACATTAATCTACATAATTAACAAATTCCGTCTGTTATTTTGTGATTTAAAATGGCAAAATTTTCGGATAATAAAAGGGAGCCATCAATACTACAGGTAAGAAAAACCCTTGATATTATACTTGAAGATTTTAAGATGAAATTAAATCGCATGCTGTATTCCGATATCAATTCTATTTCGGCCGATGATACCAAGAATCAATATAGAAGCACGGGTAGTCAAACCATCGAAAGCCTATCCGAGGAAGAAATATCTGACATCGTCAGCTTCTTCGGAGTGCTGAAAAAAGTGTCGAATTCGCAGTGGTTTGAGAACTGCGTCGTTTCCCTGCTGACAGAGCTTTCCGATGCAGAACCCGACGTTCGTAATGGATGATGTTCGTAACTCGAGCAAGAAACGGCCAGGGAAATATCCAAGGAGAACGAAACTAGCACAAAGTATTAAAGAATATTGTTTCTCCAGAGAGTTTTATTGTCTCTCGTTTTTCATACTACTATTTCATGTACAGAATCGCGATGTCTTTTGAAAATGTTATGTATAAAATAAGGAAATGATTTAAATTTGTATAAATTAAAATATCTTCTGAATGGTACCAACTATTCCTTTTATTTTTTGTGCTATGCTGCATAACATCCAGTTGCATGTAGCTTAATGTCGTTTTGTGATTTTGCATGTATTCTTTACTTTATTCATAGCATTTTAAATTGTCTATCTGTGAAAAAGCGTACATATTTTGTTAATCCTTAACGTTTCCCTTGACTTTGCTCATCTCATAAATTTACACAGTCTCTCCTTTGGTTATTTATTAATTTATATGGCTGAATTTATGCATTCTTTTCCTTTATCGTTATACCTATTGCCGCAAAGAGAAACATTGATTTTAGAAATTAAATCGCAATTTTTGGGTTATATATTTGGCACTGGCAAAGCATACCTAGAATATAAAATCATTCAAAATGTCTTCCCTTGGTCTTCAAACTCTAGTTCATATTAGCAAGACGTCGACATGAATATGTATTGAAGAGCGGGCTTATCCTGCAAAATCTCTCGAAGTTCTTAATCCACAGGTTGGAGCCTGGGCTTGAGGATGGCCAGTCGCTAGGATCAATAAACTCTGTAACATTTTGCCAAAGCCACTTTTGAATTCATTTGACACAGGATGCTTGGCAATTTTATTCTTAGTGCATTTGGGCATTTGAGTTTAAACCTTTTAGTCAGAAATGAAGTTTTTTTTAAACCACAGAGTCTGTTGATTAGTGTGGGCACTTATTCTGTCATTTTATTATATTTTCCTTCAATAAAATTGTATTTGTTTTTTATCTGAAGGCAAATATTGGCCGGTGAAGGTAGTTCTTGGCTCTTTCACTTCTAATTCTCTAAAGCAAGTGACAAAGCACTCCACCGTAAGATCTCAGTCTCACGTCATAAGTTTGAAATATTTAGCTCTGAGCAAAATGCTTGTCGAAATGAATTTCTCCTAGTTCTCCTCTTCACAGTAGCAGTTTAAGCTGAACATTGTTGTGCAGACTTTTTCCATCATCAATTCTGCTGTCACTCGTGTCTTTCCGTTAAGCAAATCTTTACAGCGGTATTTTTTATATAATAGGGGTGTTTAATTAAAATATGTAAAATAGGTGTAGGGAAAAATTTAAAAAAGAAATTAAATTGAATGATTGTATTAAATCTCAGGGGTAAATAATTTTTCCCTCTCTGAATATGGTTTCCGCTGACTTACTGCTCCGATTTTAACTGAAATTTTTGTTACCGTAGATAACAGGGAAAGGGATATTACACTGATTGAACTAGTGTCGGTCCTGGTGGTGTAGTGGTTACAATACTTGCCTTCTAAATCCAAGATCGCGGGTTCGATCCCGCCCAGGACCGATGGATTTTTTCGGGAGTAAGTAAAGCTTTGGAAGGGAAGTAAAGCCGTGGGTCCCGTGTCTTACATTTACGGCACGATAAAGAACCTCAAGCCTGAAAGAAGAGCCCTCTGAGTAAAATTTGTCAGCCGTTTTACTCCCTGAATAGAAAGGGACGCTGATGACCTGAGATGTTAAAGAGTGTCCGTAAATAAACCAAATAAAAAAAAAGATTGAACTAGTAAGCTAGTAAACTGACGCTACACTCTCGCGGGAAACCTAGCAGAGTTGCACACTGGAACCTCTCCCTAGGAACTCAACTAAAAGACTGACTTAACTGCTCAAGCATACCGCTTTCCTCTCTCAAGGAAGTATCCGAGGGTGTATTTGTTGACAAAACAAAAGAACAGGTTTTTCCGTCCTCAATTCAGGTCAGCCTACTAGCCCCTTGGATCCGGGCTGTGTTTGCAGACATTGAAGAGGCCAACACAGTTTCCTGAAACCAATTTTATTATTGCCCTCTGACTATAGGGAACACATATAAACTAGCAATTATTAATATCTTAAATAACAATAACCTTATAGCTATGAATGTATGTACAGATTACTTGATAATTATTAATTAATTTCTTATCATTTTATAGCCTAAACCAATTATTTCAGTTTCATCTTTAAGCGGTTCAAGGGATTCCAGCAATTTGAATATTGTGCTGGCATGATGTTTGCGTCTGTGCAAGATGCTAATGATAAACTTTGATTTTCTTTCCAGAATCACTCTATCTGACTCTGCGTGCATTAGCTTCAATTGTCTTGAAAAGTCAGTAATAACTTGCTGACCATGTACACCCTTTGACCAAAAGGTAGATTCATCCCTAGATTCCATATATCGGTTGGGGACGCTCGTAAACGCTATATTCACAACGCGCATGCAGCGACTGGTACACTGCAGTGAGCACTTTGCCTATAAACGTAATGGTCATAATTATTAGACATTAGGGTAGAGTAGCGTGGCCGAACGGTGTAAAAAGTCATTGCTCTTGGGTTCAAATCCTACACAATATTTTTATTTTTTATTATGGGTTTTATAAGTGTAATGTAGAACATCATGTTGTCTTAATGTCGTATTGTATTTTAACACATCTTTTGAGTGTTGTGCAGTTATCTATGCATATATAAAAACGTAATCACAAACCAACCCATTCTTTACAAATAACTAATAAATACATAAGCAGATACATTTATCTTCACATAGAAATAAACACATTAATATCGGGTGTATGAACTGAGCCCTCAGTTGGTATAACTGCCCTCGATCTTCGGGGCATAGATGACGTCAGTAGTTCTACAGTAGTGTGGACGAGAGGCTACAATATCCCAAGCTTCTTGAATTTGTACCCATTAGCCATCTTTTGTCCTTTGTGCATATGCAGGAAATGCGTGTGCAGTGTTTAGATAGAACATATACTGAAGGAAATATTATAATATATATATATATATATATATATATATATATATAATATAGTAACGTTAAAAGTTTGCTGTGTATGGAAAACAATATTAAGAAACTAGTTTGCCATAAAGGTTTATTTACAACAAAATGCCTTCATGCCGGACACAGTATCACTGCGCACTTTGCCACAGAACTAACGGAATACACACACTAGCCAGGCATCTTTAGTGCATGCCATTTAACACAACTACTGCAGTGGCTACACAGCTTCCTGGTGAACCGCGCGCTGCCTCCAGTAGTACATAGAAGAATTTTGCGTTCAAGAGACGACTTTTTTTTTTTTTTTTTTTTTTTTTTTTTTTTTTTTTTTTTTTTTTTTTAAAGTCAAAGGGTGCACATAAGCGTCTGGCAGCAGTCGCATTGTTACAAAATGTAAACATTGGAGAGAAGTTTGTTACCGAACTTAGACCAGATACACTTGCTTGCCTTCAAAACAATGTATTCGCTCATCCGTAAACAGTCAGTTTGCCTGCACGTCAATCAATAGCTTGTGTCCTTGTGTGTGGCTGCCCGTGCAGGCCCGCCAGTGTGTCTGTCATTCATATCAATCAATAGCGGCAGACCCTCAGTCGGTAAAACTACTTTCTTCCCTATCTGCTTCAATCCTCTCTGTCACTATTTGTCAAGTCAGGCTTCTAACTAGTCGGTTAGCCAGCCCTTCATATGAGACACAAGGGCTATCAATGACTGAGCCCCTCAGCTTGGACCAGGTTTCATAAAGAGGAAAAGGCATACGAAGCAGGGAAAATATGTCTAGTTCATCAATCACTCACCGAGCGTGTGACTCAAGCAGTAGAAGTTGAGACTCGCATTTGCGAGGTCTCGGGTTTAAATTTCTTGGGACCTACCCAATTTTGAATCCATTCAGTCACTTTCCTGCTAACACAGGCTTCAAATAAAATAACACCAGTACTAATAGTTTTAATTTTCCCTTTGTCTTTATATTAATTCCATTAAGTGTTATTAGGTATAATTACCTTTAAGAATGAAATTGTGATAACCAATAAAGTGATTACCATACTTGCCTCCTAAACCCAAGATCGCGGGTTCGAACCCGGCCAGGACCGATGGATTTTTTCGGGGCGTAAAAATCCTAAGTATGGCTTCCTTCGGAAGGGAAGTAAAGCCGTGGGTCCCGTGTCGTACATTTACGGCACGAAAAAGAACCTCAAGCCTGAAAGATAGGCCTCTGAGCAAAATTTGTCGGCCATTTCACACCCTGAGTTGAATGGGACGCTAATGACCTGAGCTGTTAAAGAGCGTCCATAAATAAATCATTAAAAAAAAAGATAACCAATAAAATAATATTATAGCATTCAATGCTTACATTTATAAAAAAAATGCGTTGAGGCTTTTTACAGCATATCTTTGGAGAACATCATCAATGAAACATCCTCCTCGTCCTTTATTATTATTATTATTATTATTATTATTATTATTCGTTTATTTTTGGACACACTTTAACATCTCAGGTCATCAGCGTCCCATTCAATTCAGGACATGAAACGGCCGACAAATTTTGCTCAGAAGTCTGTTCTTTCAGGCTTGAGGTTCTTTTTTGTACCGTAAATGTACGATACGGGACCCACGGCTTTACTCCCCTTCCGAAGGAAGCCATAATTATGATTTATACACCCAAAACTCGCCCTGGCCGAGTTTGAACCCGCGATCTTGGGTTTAGAAGGCAAGATGACCGACCCATTCCTCGTCTCCTTCAGTTGACACTTTCATACAAACTTGCAGGTCTCTTGGCCCATCTTATTAATTCATGGTGCTGAATGCCCTTTCTACATCGCCATGGAAACGGAATGCACAGTACACATTCAAAGAGTATCCTTAAGTAGCAGCATCAGAAGACCATTTTTTAATTTTTTTATTTGTTTATTACGAGCAACGAACTTAAAAGAACGCAAGGCTGTAATAACGACATCAACATTTTTAAGTTCTAGCATCAAGAACAGTTCTTTATAATATCTTTCACTTAACTTTTGAAATGTTTTAAAACTTTCATCATATGCACTTAGGTCTATCACTTTCACGACCTTGTTATTGAACCTTTACTCCATTACTTATCATGCCTTGCACAGTTTCTTGCATTACTTATGGTTAGTTTTTTGTCTTCCGTGAAGAACACACTTTTAAATTCCGCTGGACAATTTTTAGATTTTTTAATTTTATTTAGTGTTTCTTTTTCCGCACTATGTTCATCGTAAAGGCGGTCGATGTTTCTTAAATATTCTATAGCACTAAAATCACTAAACCTACAATGAAACTGTAACATAACAACATCCTCCTGCCAAACTTGTTAAATCCGCCACGCTTGGGCGAGATCGTTAAGGCGCGGATTCGTGAAGCGGGAGGTCTGGGGTTCGATTACCACCAGGACTGTTCTCCCTGACTAAGGTAAATGACAAATGCCGGGGAGGTACCCTAAACTTAGGCCTGGAACGTTTCCTTACTTAAAAAAATGCTTTCCCAATATATGATTTCATCTCATGTATCACCAGTGTCCACTGCCTGTGGTGTCTCGGTAGTAAAAACGGGCGTTACCACTATTCAAAAAAACAAAAGTTGCTAAATCCACACTGTCCTTATGTACATATTTACATGCCATGATAATGGAATTGTAACTCAGAATTAGAGCATGCACTGTACGATAGGCACTCAATCAGCGGATGTCTGCAGTTCCCATTAATTTTTAAAAAAACAGGTTGTTCTAAAATATTCTAAATGTCATGCAATATATTTTCCCTTTTGGAGAAGCATGTAAAAGTTTATAAATGTCCTTAACAGTATGTAATGTGTGTTTTATCATAGCTTATTTCTTCCTGCAGTTTCTGACAACAATCTACATAACATGTGCTCTGTACGGCAACTCATGCCCCATTTTTCTGATAACTGAGCCCGGACCCCCGTGACAGAATCACTAAAATTAACAACACAGTCAAAAGTACATTTACTAATCTGTCGTAAGATTTTTTTTTTTAAATCCATTGTCGACTGTTGTGAATAAGATTTAGTTATAGTACTCCCCAAGTCAACTAGACATAAAAACTTTTCTCCTTCACTTCATAACAACCGCCACGGGTGGCCGAGGTTGTTAAAGTGCAGACTGGTGAGCGGGAGGTCTGGGGTTCGAATCCCACCAGACCGTCCTTACTGACTGAGGTTTTTTCCAGGTTTTCCTCAGTCCTCATTAATGCCAAATGCCGGAGAGGTGCCCCAAACTTTGGCCTAGAAAAATTCTTTCCCAGTATATCATTTCATCTCATGCATCACCAATGTCCACCGCCTGTGGTGCCTCAGTAGTACAGTCCCTACCAAAAGCTTAAGGACACCTGGATATATCAACTAAATGCATTCTTCCTGAAACTATCTTGTCTAACAGCCTTGTTCAAAAAAATCACCATATTAAGAGGTACATTTAAAACAAAATACCTATGTAAAAGTCATTAATTTTTCATAAGTTGTGGTATTTCCTCGTTTTTAGAAAAATTGCAAAAATTGTCTTTTTTTTTTTTTAATCTTTGTGGGAATTTATCCATGATAAATATGGAGTATAAACGTTTTTTCCATGGATAAACGCACATATATAAGGAACATTTATAAATATATTACCACCATATATTTGTTTACCAAAAATTAACACAAAGCGTCGGAGCGGTGCACGTTTATAAGCATCGTACACTGTAATGTATCGTACATTTCAACATGCGATTTAAACGAAGGTCAAATTTTGCCAATTCAAACTGTTTTTTTTTTTCCCCAGTTTATCACAAAGTAATAAACATTGTGTACATTTTTCATAAACCAGTATATAATATTAATATTATGTTTATAAATGTTCATTGTGTATGTGTTTATCTTCGGAAAATATATCCCCACAAAATTAAAAAAGGATAATTTTTGCATTTTTGCTAAAAGTTGAAGAAATGCCATTACTTATGAAAAAATAACGACTTTTACATAATTTTTTTTAATGCACCTCTTATTAAACCTTTTTTTTTTTAACGAAACGCAAGGCTGCTGGATAAAATAGTTCGAGAACAGAATGCATTTAGTTGATATATGCAGATGTCCTTAAACTTTTGGTAAGGACTGTAAAAACAGGAGTTAAACACCATTCAAAAAACCCTTCAAAAGAGGAAGACGGCGCAACATAACGAACTAGTACTTTGGTTAAGAGTTGTCTGTCATTAAGGAAAAGTATTGCTTCATCTTGATTGTCTAGAACCTCACCAATACAGTGAACCATTCTGAAAGAGTATATTTGCTAACTTATGTGACCCTTTCACTCTGAAATTTAACCCACGTTTCAAGGTTGTTGTCCCTTTTTTAGTAGTATCTTAGAAATTAAAGGTTCATATTTCGTTATGTGGGGGCTTTCCTCCTTACTAAGGAAATACACACTTCAATTAAAAAAGATGCAGCTTGCCGATTCAACGCTTTTACGGTTTAATTTTGTTGAATTATTTGCGCATGACCTAGAGCATTTAATCCCTGTAATATACAATTTTCAACTGCAATGCCTTTTACGTGCTTTTTCTTTCTTGGCATTCTATACTAGTTTTCCCGTGTTTTTCTAAATTTAGTGAAAGGTATTGAAATGAACACTCCACCTATCATTTTTAAAAGTAATTCTTAATTATTTTCACCCTTCCTATCTGACTTATCGTTAAATTAGCTATAACTGTAAGAAGTTGAAATTCAACAATTATATACGTATTACATTACACCAGCCCTGCCATGTGCCTATTGTGAGTTTCAAATGACCTTTTATTACACATTACAAAGTCAGCAGTTATCAAAATGGACGATAATTTAAATGCATTTATTATTTTGACCTTTAATTATACATATATACATTTACGAATAGGTTTAAATTTTGGGGAATTGTTAATTTTTGGGGGTAGTTCACTCCTGAACTACCCCCTCCCCTGAACTCATCACTGAGCCGACCATCCTAACCTTGGGTTTTTCGTCTTTCTATAGGTCGCTTAGTCAAATGCTGGACTATATCTTTCCTTTCCATGAATTTTTCGCTATTTCATTTCATTTCGTTGATTCTGTAACAATATCGAAATTGCCGGGTAAGTTTGGCTGGTGCTGTGTGCGGTATAACGGTGACATGCACTTTGACCTTCTGAGATTCGAACTACTTAAAATGAGTTCCGCCAGATCCAAATTGTTTTATGGTGAAATACCCTATTTATGCCCATGGCTCACTGTTCCTGGATCTGATCGCCCGGTGTCTCCCTTGCCTAATCCCTCCCCTCTGCAGGTGCCCCTATTGGGGACGTAGGCACAAGCAGCAGGCTGAAGTATCGAAATGTCCTCTTTCGTCCCTACCAATCCAATCATCAATCACTAAATCTATGAGTTTGTCTGTTTCACCTGATAATTTTTCCCTCGCCGATACATATAGTCATTTTTTACCTTTCTTGTTTATTTATCTATTCGCGTTAGTCATTCGATTCGATTTGTGATACTCAAATATTGTTTTATTTATTTTAACTCTCTGAATGACATTTAACTCAACATCAGGAAGGGGCTTGAATATCGTGGACGCGATCCGATTTTTAGTTTTCGATTGCAGTGAGCTTACAATCGAGCGCTAACAACGATTACTGAGCCAGTTGTTGATACAGTTTTTTTTAATTTCTTTTTCATATAATCCCGACGTATAGGTAGAAGCGGCTTTGTGTATTCTCCGGTTGAACGCCAAGGGTTGGATACCAAATTTGAATCAATTTGGGCATCAATTTTGAAGCGGTCATGTCGGTAGGGACTGGTTGGTTTCCACTTATGAAGCGATTTAGTTGCTGGTCACCATATTTTGTAATGGCGTAACGTTAATTGACTATTGATCGCTTTGGTGTGGTTGCCCACGCTTCATGACAACAATATCTCAGATTTTTGTTCCGTTATTTGTAACTTCTGCTCAACAGGACCGAGAGAGGGTATCAACTGTGTAAATAGTTATAAGCAAGATCTTTCGAGTCCTCTGGTGTTCTGAGTACGATAGAACTTAGCTGCCGCGATTTCCTTGGAGAAGAAATGAATCTGATTATCTGACTAATTTAAATGCACTGGCTGACTTGAATATGTCAACTCCGATATGAACTGCGTGAGTTTGAGAACTGCATCTCTGAGCTTAACTGGTGAACTGACATACCCGACTGGCGAGCTCAAAACTGATCTGATCCTCCAAACTGATGTCAACTGTCTATGTGAACTGAACTTCTGATGTATCGGAACTGAGTGCCCCCGTAGAGCATACAACTTCGAGCTTAGTGTCGCAGCGAGTAGGTCTTACGACTTCGAGCGCCTCAGCCGAGCAAGCGCCTCCATATATATTCAATTCAAATTAAATCAACTTTGGCTTCAGCAAGCCAAAAGGGGGTCACGTAAGCACGCGCAAGTCTAGCGCCTAGTTTTAAAAATTAAAAATATACATATACTATTGACTGGTTAAAATTCACTTCCAATGCATGCCATCCGCTGCTATTTGAAAGTTTATAACATTTATTTACATGAATTGGTTTAAAGTTAACTGTAAAACAGGCTGGCCTAACATATTCGAAAGAATCGCCATCGGAGGGTCTTTAAAGAACTGGCATACACTTGTCCTTTATTTATATATGGGCTAATGACCTCCTTGGCTCTACCCGTTTCTGGCTGGGCATCCGTACACAGTTACACCAGAGAACTTTCTCTTTTCATGACATGCAATATAACATATTAAAGTTATACACACTCACATGTCTACACTAATAGTTAAAATGCACAAAATATGATGATTAGGCTTACAACATATATTTTAGTGGGAATGGGCCGTAGTAGCTGTGTCAAGGTACGGTCGTAAACTCAGCTTATGATGGTTGCTTTAGTACTCGCGTGGGAAGGTATCCATGTTATGATTTTCCTGAGTGTTTAACGTGATGAGACCGCTACTGTTGGTTGAATATCCGTCCTTAAAAAGTAATAATAAAGGACGTATTCATATTTATTCCTTATAAAATGCATTTCTTGTTACTGTTATGAACAGCCGGTATTCTCTCACGCATATAGGAAGCACATAACAGGCTTAATAAAGCATTATGGGGCAAACTTGTGGGAATGCGCAATAAATTAAAATTGAGCGTTCTTAATTCCGTGATAAACACAAAGGTATCTCTAAGTGAAGGCATTAATGCTAGGGCGTGATGCCATCGCTCGCTAAGGTCTCAGTAGCAGTAAAGAAACGCATAAATAACATTTGACATTGTTCGATAAAACAGCTGCCCAAGGTGCGCGCTGATGAAGACTTTCCGAAGAGTAACTTCTTCCTGAGATGAGCGCCGGAGGAACCCGACGTTATCTCTTGCCCTCGACACGTGCATACTGAGCGCCGGAGGAACCCGACGTTATCTCTTGCCCTCGACACGTGCATACTAACTCTCGTTAAGTATCTGTCCGTTCTTCCATTCCTTCAAGCATGAAATATATCACACAGCAGTCCTGTGTCATTATGGAGTAGCAGGTAACAGACTAGAGCTGGGCATAGCCGAAACGCAAAGCAACATTCAGTTGTTTACTGAACCCTTTCCGTTCCGAATGTGCTGCATACAATTATAAGAGACGCTCTAACTAATACAAGTAATATCGTTGAAATATTTGGAAAATGTTTATAAGTTTAAATAATTTTTTTTTTTTTTTATAAAATATTAAAATAAGTATTTGCCCATAATTTTACTCTCAGTCCTATAAACGAATCATACAATTTCAAAGTATTACATTAAACTTCGTCTGAAAATTACTTGAAAAGTTAATTACACATAATGTTAGGTAACATTTATGCAAACATGTAAATAATAGCATTGCTTTAGACTTTTCCTAATGTTTACCTTTTCATTTCTGCTATATTTGTCTCAAAAAATGAGAACATTTTTCATTGCCCGATTCCCAGCATTTTACGCCATTTATTCGTCTCTCACAGTCTTAATAGAAATATAACTCATTAAAATGTATAACTCGCCTTTAGCAGCAATTTGTATCAAGATTGAAAACAATTTCAGTTTGCATACTTAATCTAAGACTACCACTAAAGGATGTCAGAATATGAAGAGGAAAGTACATTTTTATTGTTTTCTTATTCTCTAATGGTTTCCTGAATAATTTGATATATACTTCAGATATTTCATGTTCAGTCTCTAAAACGTACTTTTTGTAAATTTATTTCACAAATTGCAACATCCAAAAATTAATATATACAAATTTAAAACATTTCAAAACATAGCGAAACAACAGTAGAAGTTAAACCAATATAAAATGCTTTGCAAAGCTTACAAGATAACATATATACGATATTCTTAGAATAACAAGTAGCAAATGAAGAAAAGTTAAATTCTGTGGATAAATTAGGGCTGTAGAATGAATGGCAAAGCATAATTAGCGCAAGGTTTTACATTTAGGACGTTGGCAAGGATACGAGCCAGCAAAGGGACGTGGTAAATTCGGAGGGATAGGTTACGGCGAAATATACTTTTAAGGTTAGGGGGTTCTAAAAGTAAGGCGGGGTACAAATTTAGAAAAATCATTTAAAGATGGATGCATTAACAAAGTATCGTGACATTCTTTCAAATAGGTCTGATGCTTTCAATTCCAGGTACGTAAGTAGTAACAGGGTTAATGAAATCCTTATTAGAAGTTTTAGGAATGCATTGGAAAGTTTTGTGCGCTAGGATTATACGGGATTTTAAAAGAGCGGAAGGATAATTTTGGTCTTAGAACTTTTGAGCTAGGTTTTCAATATACTTGTCAAGAGATGAAAAGTTGTTACAAAGACGATGACCACGGATTGAAAGAGAAAAAGGAATACATCTTTTGATATGCAAGGGATGACAGCTATCAAAATGAAGATACTGTCGTAAATTGGTAGGCTTAATGTGTACAGACGTAAGAAAAGAGCCATTGCATAAAGAAATATCAATATCTAGGAACGTAGCAGCATTGGGAGAGACAGAAGAAGTGAACTTAACTGAAAATTTGAAGTTAAGATTAGTAAGGAACTGATCGAGAGATTCTGAGCCATGAGTCCAAAGCACGAATATATCATCAATATATTTCAGCCATAATAATGGTGCCAAAGGTTCTGACTTAAGAAATTCCTCCTCTAAGCGAGCCATAAAAAGATTGGCATAAGAAGGTGCCATTCTGGTGCCCATCGCAGTACCTTTAATTTATAGATAATGTTTATTATCAAAACTAAACGCATTGCTAGTGAGGACCAGATAAGCAAGATGACAAATGAAATCTGTGGATGGGGTGTGAGGAGGTGCTCGAGAGTCCAAGAAATATCTAACAGCAGCTAATCCTTCATCATGGGGAATGTTAATATAGAGTGACGTCACATCGATAGTGTCACAGAGAAACTAAACTAAACGATTTTGTAGGTGGATTCTCATCCCAATTGCAAGAATTTAAAGTTTGGTCCAGCAGAGGAAAAACGTAGTAACATATATTCAACATAAATCATTATACCCTGGACTTTGAGCTATCTTTATACGCTTTAACCGATTTAAGTAATAAGATATTCAAAACTGTACTCACTTTTGGATAACCTTAAGCACACGTGAAGTGAGCTTCAAAAGAACAAAGAAAGGGCTCTGTATATTAATATCCGATATACACCTCGGCTGATGTTATGAAATGAACATTGCGTGCTGCAAGTATGTAAAGCCTCATTAGCCACAGCGTGTTTTGTCGGGAACACCACACATCGCGAAAAGAGGAGGGTTTGTGGTTGTGGTTCGTTGAAAACTGGTTAAACAACTGCTTCCAGAAAAAACAAAAGATGTTAAAATTGAGTACGAGGAGTCAGTGGGTTGGAATGTCACCGTATGAGTTGACATGCCGCACATTCCAGCCTGGAAACAGAAATACACTCCAGCATCGACGTCCTTGGCTTTGTTACCTCACGCATGTTGCACTGAGCTTAAATGACGTAAGAAACCCAGGAATCTCCCCCCCCCCCCCCTTCGGCTGCACAGTCCATTTGAAACGCCTAACGATCTCATCATTTCGCTCAATGCTTTAAAAGTTTTTACCTATACGTCACGATGTTTGTCCACTTTTCTGCTTTTCTTTCCATTCTCCTTTTATTTCCTTTTGAAAGTTTTATCTAGAGGAGTCAGTGATTAATGGAATACTTCTCTCATGTTTGCTGTAGCATTAAGAAGAGTCTAAAGTAGATTTTATCATACTCTTGTGACTGTAGCTATCCTTATTTTCACATATATCTACTATGAGTGTTTAAATCTTATTTTTGTATTCAAAAATGCACTGCAGGGTCTTTATTTTCGATAATTCAGTTTTCGTTTGTTTTTTGTAACAAGACCTGATGTTAAGAGCGGGTTTTGTAGCGCAACCCTTTGCCAGGTTCAGCTGTATTGAAAATCACAAGCGGATTACATTTTTGACAAGTAAGTCTTGGGTAATTGAGACTTAAATGTCTAAGCTCTCTAGGAGTCCCAGAGAGTCGCTGCATGGTTACCATAGCCTCCAATATCCTCGTGAGATATACGAACCTTTTCCTAAGTCCCAGACGAAACATCTTAGCAGACTGGTAAGGTACCTCTTGCCAAGCATCGATCAAAGACCAGAGTCATCCTAACTTGCTGCGATTTAATTCATTTGTTGGCACTCTTCCATAGCTTCAACTTAGGAATTGTGCTTTTTTTCAATAGTGTTAATGCCCGTTTTTACTACTGATGCACTACAGGCAGTGGATACTGAGATGAAATTATATATAGGGAAAGGATTTTTAAGGAAGGAAACATTTCAGGCCTAAGTTTAGGGTACCTCCCCGGCATTTGCCATGTATGAGAACTGAGAAAAACCAGGAAAAACCTCAGTCAGGGAGGACTGTCCTTGCGGGATTCGAACCCCAGACCGGTTGGAGAGTCCGCGCCTTAACAACCTCGGCCACCCGTGGCGGGGGGGACTGTGCTGATATAATAGGCCCCCAGGATTCGTTCGAGAAAAGTTTTATGTATTGAAAATAACGAGAGAAGAAAAATCAATGTCAAACCCAATTTTCTAAAATGTATGTAATACGCTTCAAAAATTAACGATCTAATGAATGCAGGAATAATTACAAGCTGGGTATAAAAACGAGGAAGTGCAAATTAAAATGATTTTCGCAACTAGAGATAACATTAAAATGTTTTCCTTCATGCATTTTAAATTCGCAAAAACATAATAGATTTGAACAAGTTTGCATAAGAATGAAATAAATAGAATTTTACATTAAAATTTGCCCACAACGCAACAAAATACTAGTACACAGCAAGTTTATTCCCAATATTTGGTTCAACATAACAGTAATGTTAATTCTCTCAACTTAGAAAGTATACCTTAGAAGCTTTCCGTTCATTTACCTACAATGCAAAAGAATTCCTTACTTTACTACCTCCAAATCAACTAAACAACACAATACACAAATTCCCAATAATATACCAGATGAAATTCCATAGTTTAGCCCCTCATGAAAACAATTTCACGTTTACTTTTTTTAAAAGACTCCTGAATTATAAAACAATTTAAACTAACGAATTCCATGATTTGCTCCATTTCACAAAAAATTCCGTAAGCAAACAATTAACCTGATTCACTGATTGTATATGCAGGAATTGATCGCTGCCGCTACTCCCCCCCCCCCCCCGCCAAATAAAACAAATTTAAAACTAAGGATACCGAGGAAACGTCATCAACCCAACCCAAGACATGTTCAAATCAGAAGCCTAAAGGTAATTTTCCTAAGCAGCCCATGACAAACTCCCTAAAATCTCGAAAAAAGGAACGAAGCCACGTGGCAATCAATAACGAATGCCTCTACATGCTCCAACCAATGAGCGACAATCGCTCTTTTAGGAATAGGTCTAAGGAAAATCATTCAATGAAGGAAAGAAATAATAAATAAGGGAAATGAAGGAATTGATTATGTAGCGTGATATATAACGCCACAAACAGAAACAAATTTTGACAGCAGTACGATAAGCTTCTAAGTTACACCGCAGATAATAGAAGAGAGCATTAGCTAGTAGCTCGAGTTTTGTTATCGCTCACATTTATTACTCAAGTATGTTTTTCCTATTCAGTTCTTTTTAAAAATTAAAACATTTATTACTATAAATGTATTATAAATATTATATATTTGGTTTTCACGCTCATGTCTTTTTCGTTTGAGCTCCAAATACCGGGTTGTATTTATTTATTCAACATTGTGTTCTATTTTCAGAAAGAAAGAAAAAGAAAGTAGGAAAGGAAAGAAAGCCCTGACTCTACTTCAGTAAGCAAGTTTAATTCTGAAGTTGTCGTAATTTGACTGTTTACGAACAGGGGTATAGTTCATGAGTACTTGATGAGCTGAGTCATGTATTCTGTCTGAATGGGAAGTTTCTTGTCGCTTTAAAGAACATTAATCAAAAGAATTCCTGTCATGGCATTTCTGTTGACTATCTGACAGATGGTATCTCAACCTTCAGAGCACAGATCACAAACTCACCATATGCACCACAGCCTTTGAAATGTTATTGAAAATAAGGAACAAGATTAATTTTCCAACCATGGGTATCTTAAATCTATAAATATAACAATCACATCATTTCAGTTCTGCCCAGTACAAGCTCTTCCTTTTTTGGTAACGTCCATGTTCCCGGTTTACTTTTAATATATGCCCTACAAGTAAAGCTAATCACTAACAATCAGAAAAAAGTATCTGGTTAAGTCCAAATATGAATATCTTTGTATTTTTGACTGTTACAATGAACTTCGTCACTGACTAGCCAAGGCAAATATCGAGCTAAGAGATTAAATGCTTAATACGAGTTTTCGAGTTAACTAATAAAGCAGGAGGGACACAAGTGCAGTGATAAAGAATGCGGTAGAAAGGTGGGAAAGTAACGTAAGAATATACGAGGGTAAGTCAACAAAGACTGAGAACTATTTTTTTATCCCACACAGCAAAGAAACATTGTTGAGACATGTTGCATGATGAAAACGGATCAGCCCTATAAACGGAAGTTTGCTCATGCATGCAACCATGCTATTCCCGGCTTGACAAAAGGGAGTTTTAAGAAGGTTGCTTTTCATTCTAGAGTCCGATGCATATTTTTGTCGATTCAAAATAACTCAGCCTTTTTGAAATATATTGTGAGTTGCTCTCGGAATTATTCGCAGTGTGAGCAGTAACAGAGTCCTGTTGAAAAAATGCATTATCACGCTCCCTGTCAGTTAATTCTCTGAATATATATAAAGTGTATATGCGCTATGGAAACAATAAATGCTCCCAAAACAAGAAAAAGCAAAATATGAAGGTGGAGACATAACTAGTATTATCACAAGTAATATCAAGAGAGGGTTCTGAGATTACCGATAAATTCAGGAACGTGTGAGTGAATTTATCTGGATAGCTCAAACCCTCGAATGATGTTTATTAGGACTATTTCGCGAATAAAATAAGAATTTAAATATAATTCCTCTAAACGTGGATTACAAAATTGCAATAATTGTATATTTGTACTTAACTTTTTCAAGCAATCTTGCGAGAAGAATGCCGATTGTCAGTAATGCCAATAGAGAAGAGCAAAATACGAGTATAGGACTATTTCATGATTAGAATAAGAATAAAAGTAACATATATATTTGGAGATTGCGCACGAATTATTAACATTGTATAAAATGTTATACTTAGTGATAAATGCCTATCTATTTAGAAACCGTGAGAATGGAATATACCAAAGTCGACTATTACTAGATTTATTAATACCAACTGAGAAAAAAGAATCGGAGAAAACATTTTTCTATTCTGCACAATGTGTTTATTAAGATTTATGGTTGCCTAGGCAGGTATTGTTACGTAATTTATAAAATGATTTCAGACTATTTGACTGAATACAGAAAAACAATTGCTTGAGTGAATACACGTTAAGCCAGCTAAGTTTACAATTACTGAAATCATAGAAAATGGTTTAGTGGTGCGTGCTCAGGAATTGTTGGGTAGAGGTAGAGAGTTGGCTACACTGGTCACAAGAGAAAACGGATTTGATCATTTTTTTCGATAATTTCACTGTGATATCCGGCTGTAATTGGTCAAATTTCCAAATTTTGTTTCGTTTCATTAGTAGATTTTATGATGACGTTACATAAGTGAACTAATTATAATTATTAAAAGAATATAATGAGCAAAGTGGTGCTGCTAGCGATTGTGGTATTACTGTTAGTAACGTTAGTAGTGTTTGCTGTTGGTAATATGTTGATGATAGTGTATGTTAGTAGTGGTTATGTTGACGGTACTATTGGTGCTTGGTGGTGGTAGTAGTAATACTGTTAGTAATGTTAATGTTGGTGATAGTATAATGGTAGTGATGTTAGTACTAAAATTTTGACGGCGACACTGGTGGATAGTAATGGTAATGCTGGTAGAATTTTGATGTTTGTGTAATGGCATTGGGCATTGTAATAGTGAATGATGGTAGTGCTGTGTTTCTGTTGGTGATGTGATGGCGGTAATGGGAGGCACAAACATAGGAAATGAACTATTTACTCTTTAGAATACATAAACTACGTTGAATTGCACTAATAGCCCAAGTATTTTTTTTTTCGGGCGCTCTTTAATAGCTCAGGTCATCAGAATCCCATTCAAATTAGGGCGTGAAACGGCCGACAAATTTTGCTCAGAGGCCGCTTCTTTCAGGCTTGAGATCTTTTTAGTGCCTTAATCTACAACACGGAACCCACGGCTTTACTTTCCTTCCGAAGGAAGCCATACTTAGAATGTTTACACCCGAAGAAGTTCATCGACCCTGGCCGGGATCGAACCGGTGATCTTGGATTTAGAAGACAAGTATGGTTACCGCTAGACCGACTCCAAAGAAGAGAAAGAAATGGAAAATATGCTGGAAACTTTCGCCTGATACACCAAAGGTTAAAAAAAAATTGAGAAATGAAAAGTAAAGAGTGTTGGTCTTCAAAAACAAAGAAAGTAAAAAGAAAACGAAAGGAAATGGATAAAAATAAAAGCAAACTAACGGTAAACGAATTCTCATACTTGCGAAATCTTTTGCGAAAGACCTAAACGTAGAAAAACATTTCACACAAACCAACAATAATCACCATGAAGCAAGTCAGGGCATAGGAAAAAAGGAAATTTGGAGACTGCAATAGGAGATATTTGATGTTTGATCACCTGGTGAACAGCATCTTACTCTGCGCATCAGACAATGGGAAAGATTGGAGAGAGTATAAGTAAGATATCTGACGTGGTTCTTGGAATTAGACAGAGCACATCAAATTTCATCATACTGGAAGACTAAACAGATTACATAAAAATAAGTGCAGGAAAGAAAGCGGCAAAATTTCAAATAAAAATAAGATAAGTCGCCAAACTTGACTCAAAGAATGCTTAGAAGAGGTAGGTGACAATAAAGAAGGAGCTGTTGGAAGAGAAGCGATGAGAGAACTGCAACCGAAACAACTTGTCAGCAGAGGCAGAATTTGAAACTGCGCAGAAGGTATAAATCAGACCTAAAAAGTTCGAAAGTCCAGTATTGCCAAAAACACAATAGAATATGGACAGAATTTCCCAAAATATCTGGACAGAAGAGAGCACGCACAAAACCAAATTGCCATAAGAAAATTCAGGTGCGGAAAAGAAACGTTAACCAACAAATAATGGGACAAAGAAGACAAAAAGAAATGCTGTGGCAAGGAGCAGACCATTGACCATTTTGCAGACGAGTGTGAGCCAGTAAGAATGGACGAAGCAAGAACGAAAGAGGGAGTGGAGAAACTTGGATGAAGGACGTCTTAAAGATACGATTAGATAATTATTGTATGAATTTCAGCGCCGAAAGGCAAAAAATAAGAACCACATGAAAACCACTTGGTGTATCACGGTGACTTTACTACTGGTGAGTGTTGATGGTAATACTGGTAGTATGATTGGTCGGCGGTAATGTAATGGAAGTAATAATGATAAAGTGGGTGTAATGGTAATGCTGGTAGTAATTTTCATATTGATATTGTGGTTTTGTTGTAATGGTGAATGGTAATGGTAATAGTGGTAAACATTTTGTTATTAATAGTGATAGTTTGTGATAATGTTGACGTTACTGGTGTGGTGTTGGAGGTTGTAGTGGTAATGGTAATAAATATTGATACTGGTAGATTGTTGGGATAATGTTGCCGTTGGTAGTTGGTGTTGGAGTTGTAGTGATGAGTGGTAATGGTAATAGTGGTAATCTTTTTGATATTGATAGTGGTAGCTTGTTGGTGATAATGTTGACGTTCGAGGTGTGGTACTGGAGGTTATAATGGTCAGTGGTAATGGTAATACTGGTAATCTTTTTGGCATTGATAGTGGTAGCTAGTTGACGATAATGTTGACGTTAGCGGTGTGGTGTCGTAGGCTGTAGTGGTGAGTGGTAATACTGGTAGTAAATTTCATACTTACAGTTTTTTTTGGTAATAAATTTGAGATTAGTGGCTGGTGTTGTAGATTTTAGTGGTGGTAATGGTAATATTGGTAATTTTTTCGATATTGATAGTGGTAGCTTGTTGGTAATAATGTTGACCCCGCCTATGGTGCCTAGTAAAAACGGGCATTAAACACTACTAAAGAAAAAACGTTCACCTTAGTGGTATGATGTAGGAGGTTGTAGTGGTGAGTGGTAATGGTAATACTGGTAATATTTTATATTGATAGTGATAACTTGTTGATGATAATATTGATGTTAGTGGTGGAGGTTGTAATGTGAGTGGTACGGTGTTAATGTTAACGTGATGATGGTGCTGGTAATGTTAAGCGTTTTACAATTTGCTCTAGCTAATGTTTCGGAACGCATTTCTGAAGATGTGTTGCTTGCTTCTTCAGCCCATTACGATGCACTTTTGGTGAGGACCGGCTCACGGTAATTGTATCTTTCCTGGAACTTGCCCCCATCGTTGCATAATCTTGTGGGAGCCGCACAAAAGCCTCCTCTTTGTATCACCTTACTTTCTGCCTCCAGTAGATGAACTTTTCTACGGTGCCTTTGAGAGTGTACCGACTTAATCCCGTACAAATAAACAAAGAAATGAAGTGAACAATGATTCATTTAGCTATCTCGTTCTCGTACTGCTATAATATGTTGAGGTCACATTCATTGGCGAGTTTCTTTGTTTAAGAAAGCAATATACACACTCGCCAGAGTTTCCTTGGTTAAGATAAATAATGAACGAAAGGTATTTACAAAGTCGAGATTCGACTGTTTTAGTGCACGTTTTTGAAATTCACAAAACAAACAGTTAATCATTCAACATGATCCCAGTTAAAATATACAAATCTCTCTCAGGAATGATCGCGCCGAGCCAAATTCGAGTTACTGTGCTCACAAAGCACAGCAGCGAAGTATCATGGCGTTATGTTATGATGACTGATTTACACTTAAAAATAAAGCTATGCAGATTGCAAACTTATAGTTTTTAGATTGGCGTTGGACATTCCTGCTCTCTACTATCTTGCTTTGCTCAGATTATATAAACATCCACTAAGAGCGGAATTATAGTATGTTCTGCTTAAGAGTCTAGCTGAGTTAAATATTAGGATTTATACTGAATTTACATGAAACATGAGCTTCAGTGACAGAAAAATTAAAAAAGAAACAAACAAAATTTTTGTTTACTAGATGGTTATGTTTGGTAGTGTTTAGAAGAATGTACATCATCCTATTAATATGAATAGAGGTGTGGTTGGCACAATAATTTGTTCCTAATTAATATATGAGACAAGGAAATTATCTTGGGAGTTTCTCCAAGCAAGGGAGGATCCAAAAGTAACAACATTATTATTTCTGCGCGATATACTTCGACCAGACATTGACTGTGGCAAATATCTACTTTGTATACCGCCCTAAAAATCAGTTTGACTGGGTCAGTTGGGGGAAGAAGAAACAAGTACGTCCAAAGATGAACCACTCATTTACCTGAAACAAAGTAGGCTAGAATTCTCAGAGTCGTCACTGCCTAAGACTACCGGACGTTCTAATGATGATACTCTGGGGGAAGCACCTATCTTCCTGTAGTTTCTTCCAACTGAAAAACATGTTTTAAGAAATAGATATGGCCTCAAAAAGGGGCAGTCTCAGAAATCTCCGGGCCAAGATAGTGCTGCTGCGTCGCCCGGGCAGTTAGAGGAAGAACGACCTAAGATCCTACATCAGCGAGGCTCGACAATCAATCAACGCGCGAGCTGCATATAGCACCTTTGCGCTGCATTAAATACCCTTGAAGTAGCACTTTCTTCATATTAGGCAGCAGTTGGGTGAATTCAACCAAAGTTACGTGTTTGCCGAGTTTACCTTGCCCGTGATCCGGCATGAGACGTGAGTTTATCTGATTATTCATGTTTGGGAGATAAACAATCTCTGCAACTAAATCACGAAGTTATTTACCGGCGAATCCCATATCAAATCCCCATTCACTCAGCCTTAGCTACCTTACAGCTGCCAGAAATCAGCGAAAAGCCCTGGAGAGAGAGAGTCTCATGGAAGCAGAGTTGGTGGTCTGCAGCAGCCGTGGCGAAATCTCCGATCGGCAGATTTAAATTAATTAAGACAGCCACCATACAGCCCAATTTTCATCACCCACAATCTCCTACTTCAGGTTTAGGCAATAATAATAATAATAATAATAATAATAATAATAATAATAATAATAATAATAATAATAAGGAATTTACTTACAAAACATTACTATACTTTACTTAGGTGTCTTGAAAATTCCTGCAGCAAGACAAACCTCGGAAATGTTGACATGAATAAAAATGTTTTAGAGATCGGTCTAGACAGCCTGCCCTCATGAGCGCCAGAAAATAGTGTCACTTCAAGTCTACTGCGGCATCTTTTCTAATTCTCTTTAAATTGTGGATATCCACATTCAAACTAACATCAGAATCTCCGATGAATAGAGCAATATTAAGTAAATAATCTTATAATGTTTTCTAAACAGCGATATACAAAAACACAAATCAAGTACTATCCACTCTACATCTTCTATAACAGAATTCTCATGGCAAGAACACGTAATGAGATAATGTCCATAACAGGCGCAAGGAACAAAAATGTGTTAATTTGTTTTGTTACTTTCCAGTGCAAAGGACAAAGTGTGTCTGTGAAACACATGGCGGTCTGACTGAAGCGCTATCATGACACCATATTTTGATTCACGACACTGGAATTTACACTAAGGCAGGCGAGGCCAGGCGGTTTCCTCTGCGGGAGATGGCATTGTCTCCATACTCCATAAACTCGCCATTTACGCACTATGGCGATTCTCAGAATAGCAGCGCATAGCAGATGGGCAAATATGAAGAATGAGGTTCACCTTTGGCTTGATGATCAGCTCCAGATAAAGCGACACAAAATTCCAACCTTTGATCCAATTCTGCCACACAGATCTTCTATACAGAATGAAGATAAAAACGTAGAGTTTACTAGGAGAGAACGAATCCTGAAAATAAAGTGTCAAGGACTTCAGAGACGTCTATACTGAAAATAATTCATTTCATCCTCCCGATGTTTGGTATATATTTGGGATAGCTGTTCAGTTTCGCAGTGCACTGCAAAAATTTTCTAGAGTGCTGGAACAGAACAAAACACCAAAGAACTGTGAGTGGAGGGTGGAAGAATGAAGGTCAGCTGTTTGTAACTTTTGATTCTTTGAGAAAGCTGATATTTTCTTTGTATATATTCATTAGAGCCAAAATGCCCAATATTTAGATTAATTACAAATAAAAGATCCTGAAATAATGATAGATCAATTAATGTTATAGTATTTGAAAATAAAATTAAGAGGGTCTTACTCTATTTGCTTTAAGGACATAAAATTTTGGGCTTAGGAGTTGATATTTGCATTATGTAAAAGTCTTACATTTATTATTATTATTATTATTATTATTATTATTATTATTATTATTATTACTCAAGTTGTACTGTATTAATGTGTCAGATCATACATTGCAATATTTCAATTGAAATAAATGTGGATACCCAGCCTTTCAGAACCTTCAGTTTTTGGTATATAGTTGATATTTTTTCTAGAATTTCCATTTTGCTTTAGTTCATTTTCATTCTATGAAAGCAGCAAGCAAGGATTCCTTCAAGGACCTAATGATTTGGTTGGCTGTAATGCAACCCCCCCTTATATCCTACTGTCTAAAAGCATCTTATCTGTAATGTACATAATGAAGGTCATATGCAAAATGTGTTTGTTTTTCTCCTTTTCGTTTTTGTACTCTGCAATCAAGTCTTGTGAAAGATTGGAAACGTATCTTTATTTGAAGAACTTTTAACACCCTACATTTCTATCACGATCAGAGGCGTTGACACATTCATAAATACCGCCATTTAAATTTATGTTTGTAGTGGGTTTTCCATGATTTTGTCGACCGTTTCACGGTAGCTGGTGGGTCAGCGATCAGAGAAGTAACTCCCGACAAAGCTGGTGCAATATCCACGCAATAATTTGTTCAAGTTCTCGCAATTATAACTACAATTACAATGAAAATATGACAGGATATGCTGTATATGTTGCCCTGCTATATCCACATAATTTTGGCATCTTTTTAGAAAATTATTATTCATACGCTTTGTTTCCTCTTCCGAAAATTAGTACATTTTTCATCTGATATTTTCTTTTATATCTCCAGCCCGTAACTCAAATAACCTCACTGCATTATACTTACGGCTTGCTAAGCGGGGCTATTTAAAAAATACGGAGGCAGTTAGACTTAGAAAAAGGCACAGTTATGTATTGGCAAGTGGTTCAAACACCCTTTAAAAATAGAAGATTAGGCAATCACTACGATGAATGTTCACTGAAAGCTGGCAGTACACATGTACAAAATCTTTATAATGATGAACAGAATTCTGCTGAATTCAGGAGCAGTTACGCAGAAATGAATGGAAATCTCCAGAAAGCTGCTCTATCGACCTAATCAAGGGACACTTTCGCTTTCCTGTGAAAAAAGACTTCCTGCTTGCTTGGTTTCTTGGAACCTGCTTTGCATGCAGGACGTGCCTCACCATTCAGACGATGGAAGTAAATAGTGGTCCATCCTCAGAGCTTGCAGGTGGCTGTCAGGTCACAATATTACTGGAAAGGCAGACAAATCAACTTCCCTTTCTTTTCTTTTATTTATTACGTCAGGGAGCAGGGAACGCAGGCATGTCTAACAGCCCGGCATGAGAGGCAGAAAAGGAAGGATAATAACAGTAAAAGAGGACAGGGAATACAGAGGAAAAAAAGAGGTGCCGCAGACTGCGTGGCTGAGGCGGTCTGCGGGTGCTGTTCTTTTTATGGTTTGAATCATTCTTCTGCAATGTTAATTGTGTTTTGCGGTGATGAATGACCACTATCCTGGCCGTGTTTGAAGCCACGAACAGCAGCAAAACACGTACGCTAAATTAAAAGGCAAAATCGCGAATGCCGATAATGCCTTGTTTACATCAGTAGCAAGCAAATGGGACGATGTACTCATCATCACATTAATCACAAGCTGTGCCCGCTCTAGATGAAAGTTTACGCAATTTGTTGTTTGGTTTTCAATGCATTCTTAAAAAGTAAGGGGGGATTAAGCGGAAGTGAAAGTGATCTATGGTTAGCGGTCCCTACAGTTATAGCTTGAAACGGAAAATATCCGACTTAAGGCCCTAAACACTCATTGATAGCAGTTATTTAACTTATTATTTTAATAAGTTCGTTTTCACACTTTTGTACATTACGTAAAGGCTGTAATGCTCAATATAAAGCCCTAAAAATTTAATGGTAATAAATTTATAGCTGTGTTAATTTAAGAAATTCGTTTACATAAGATGAAGCCTATAATATTTGATTTGAAGCTTATACCATTCATTGATAATATGTTTTGAATTATATTACTTTAATAAGTTCATTTGTACATGTTTTTATATTAGGTAAAGGATATAATGCTCAATATAAAGGCATAAACATTTAACAGTAAAAGCAATTTAGCTATGTTAATTTAAGAAGTTCCTTTATGTATGCAATTACGCAATATAAAAACTATAATATTCGATTTAAAGCTCCAAACACTCATAGATAATGTTTTAATTACATTAATTTTAATAAGTTCATTTGCACATGTTTTAAGTTAGTTAATGGCTTTAATTTTCAATTCAAATAACAAATATTCATTGGTAATACTTTTTAAACCGTGTACATCTAGTAAGCTTATTTGTATAGATTTCGTGTATTCGATAAGGACAATTACAATGTATGTCTTATGTTTGTTGGCCTTTATGAGAATACCTAATAATATAAATGTAACGATTCAAAGGAACAAATACATAGCCAAGAATATGAAACGATTAAAACTACAGAAAAAGAAAATTATAATACTAAGTGAATCAACCAATGGCAAGCGTAACAACATAATGTGTATCAAGAATGAAACACAAGACAGACAGCTTTGTTGAGACTAAATAGAAAGTATCGAATTTCATTCGCTTTGTATGCGTATGTTGAAAATATAATGCATTGTAATTAATAGTATTGTTACAATCAGTTGTAATGTGATGGTTTATATCACAAAATTGTGTTAGTTATGCATTGGATTCCGTAGAGAGAAATTGTGTTTTAAATTGTATTAGCAGAAATCGTGGTTCGTACTCCGTAAAGTGAAGCAGCATTTTAACATTACATAAAGATAAGTGGCGATTAATGTTTCATGGAATAAATTGAAAAAGTATTATTTGTGGTAAATGATAGCAGTTACGAATTGGAATTAATATCCACATAGGAAAATAGTGTACAAGCTACAACACTAAAAACACAGTTTTCGGGAGAGAAATATTAATTATAACACTTCTGTTTCGTATTCAGTGTGCATGTAATAATATTCTCAGAGCATATCGTAATCAGAAATGTGTACTATTGTGTAGTAATAATTAAACATTAATAAAATACGTACATTTCTATCCACTGTGATTTTGTTATACTTAAATTCACACTCCTTTCACCCCAGAAGTTTCAATTTGAAAAATCCAGCTATAATACCAAACCTTCAGCTAGCTGAGCATATTGTGATGGTAGTTAGGAACGACGACAAACATCTGCCTCTCTCTATTCCACTTCAAACTAGACGCTAGGGCGCTGAGTGGAGAATCCTAGTTCACATATCGATGCCGTGGATTTACAAAACAGGATTTCTTTTAAGAGGGGACGGGTATCTCACGTTTCTTCGATTTGTTCCACCACCAAAATTGGTGGAATCTATAGCTTTTTTTTTTTCCTGTTAATTATTTATTCACTGCTTTTTAGAACATCACATCTGTCAATAATGAAAAATAAATTTTAGAAACGTTCAATTCTGAACAAAGATAACATGCAGATCAAAGATACATTGAGTTATCAACTTTATTCGAATTTTACCGCGAAACAATTTGATGGATGGCTTCACTATTAAATGAGTTTCTATCAGTAAAATCAGTCACAGGTTGATCTATTCTGAGAATTTGCGCCTTGGAGAGGGAAAGAGAAAGAAAGACTAAAACTATTGCCACGTCGTTGTTCGGTCAGTTTGTTTATTAAATGCGATGATGTTATTTCTTTAAACTCTCGCTAGGTTGCACAGCATCGTACTGTCGAAGACCTTTATCCTTTCACCACGCCTGCAATGCAAACAATTACGTCGTCATTCAAACCGAGTCGCTGTAAAATCCGAATAAACTTTAATATATTAAATTACTGCAAACAATTTTACATTAAGTTACTGGTATTAGCGTTGTGAATACCTTACACTAACAGCAATTATTTAACATCCATAACTTTTATTTGCATTAAAATTATTTTTTAAACAGTTTTCATTTTTATCATGTCGTAATTGCTCCGTTCTAAATGCATTATTTTACTGTTTCAAAGATAATTTATTTAAATATTATTTTCATATGAAAACAGGAAATTTGGAGCAGTTAATATTCTACATTAATATTCATTTCAACAGCCATAGAATTTCTTGATATTAATAATAGAAACCACAAACGAATATATCTGTACAGAAAGATTGTTAAACCAACATACAATGGTGCAAGCAAAGTTCAGTGAGTTTATTTGAGTTATGAACTGGCTGAGCTCGGCTGCTTATGGGGAAAGCGCAGCCGTAAACAGAAAAAGTTATGTATAGTCACTATGCATAAAGTTAATGTTTTTATTTTAGTGTTTATATTTTTACTGAAAGCATAAAATGATTCTTACCAAAAATGATAATAATAAACACAACCCTTATGTTATAAGTAGAGATGGAACAGTTTCTTCGGAAACAAGATATGACGCGAGTTGATGTCAGAAGTAGGGATTAGAGTTTATGGCTGCATATCAGAAGCCTGCTGCTGGTTACAGTAGAATACTAGAAAATTCAAGGTCAGTTACACTGCATGGTTGATGCTAAGGTAAATTCGAGTCCAAGGTAGAAAAAGTTCCATCACTAGTTTTAAGAGGTGTTGAAAATGAAGTTCCTAGGCGGCATTATATCGTCGGAATCTGCGTAGGAAATTCCTGAATTTAAATTTTGTACAGTAAATACGGTGGTCACGAACACGTTTCTTGCCCTTGAGTGATTCTGCCCCTTGTAACTTTTTAACAAGTTGGCAAACGGTATCTATACTTCCAACAATATTGCCATGATATTTTCTTGGAATTGCCTCTTCATTTTTGTGCAAGAATCCGTTTTCACATATATGTTGCACATAAAACCCCGTTCTTCTGTGTGACATAATATCTATACTGCAAAATAGCACCATGCATTTACGGCAACAATCATCACCCATTCAAGTAATTCTCAAGTTCAGTTAATTTATTAGCTGCTCGTCTAGCAAGAGCAAAACTTCTGTTGTGTTTTCCATAACTCTACTAAAGATCCATCAGAAGAGAGAAATCATTAAAATAAAATGTGGTCAAAGATAAGAACCAATTTTATGCACTAAATAGAATCAAAAAGGTTAAGAGTGACAACCTTGACCTTTGAACTTTGGCCAAAAGTAGGTTTGTCTGCTTTATTTTTGCATTTCATTAATGTGTTAGGAAGTGTTCGTATATTCTAAATGCAATAACACATATAAAACATTGGAAAATGTTTTTCTCTAAGTGCAATTTTTTTATGCATCAAAGCGTTTTGTCGGCAATAAATATTTGAATAAAATTAGATTAAGGAGCATTGCGTTTATGGAACGGGTGAGGCTCTAAAAGCACAAATGTAAGTAAACATGACATTGTTTATGAAAAATAGAATACGTCAAAGGTGAATACAAAAAGGTTTAGATACGAGAACAGAACTCTTAGTATGTTGTTGCATAGTGGCTTTGCCAGATATTTCATGATATAAGAATGTTTCTCTAAAGACGTAAGAAATACAAATAGATAATGGGTCAGTGTTCTTTTGTTTTCTTATTTAACCGATACAGAGCTTCCTTCTACTCTATATTTCACATGGGAGCTAATTAATGCTCTGCAAAGCGGCGTCTTAAAAAAGAAACCAAAAATCGAAATTTATTGTTTTAAGTTTTGCTGTAAAGGAAAGAGAACAAAGAATTTTATCACTTTTTAGAACGCACAATCAAATTTCTTTTCAACAGTACAATAGGGAAAGCAGTAATAGAGTAACTGTAATGTTGGTAACAACCAAAGGTAGTTAACCCCCTTTATTGACTTCAGAAAACTTCAAGAAAATCATGGAAGTTGCCAAGCATGAAGTGTTACCAACTGTGTTATTCAACCTACTGCAATATCTGTACATAGTTCTTGCTTGTTCATAAATTACCTGTGTTGCCTTCCAGCATGCGAAATAATAAAATAATATGCAGGACAGAAAAGTTTGGTCCTGATAATTCAGAAGAACAACTTGAAAAAGTTCAGTTAAAATAACAAAATATCAGGTGTAATCTTTCCATTTCTTTTGAAAAACAAAGAGCTCAAATTTGTATAAAAAATACGTTCATATGAAACGTTAAGTGTATGCGTGCATATGACGAAAATAACCCTTGTAATAAATGCATTACTCTGCGAACCATGTGGGCATACGCCCACTAACACGGCTCAAATAATGAACTTACTACACAGAGATGATTGACACTAAATGTACTTGACTGTCTCAATATTTGCTTTACAACTCGTCGGATGTAAGTGTGCTTCGTAATGCGTTTTATTTGTGATTTATTGAAAGGCGAACAAGCATCATATGGAGGTACAAAGAACCCGCCTGCAAATATTACGTCATTTGCTTCATTAGAAATGCGTTTCAGGAGTTGTTAATCACTGAGAAGCTATCTCTCTAATGACTTGCAGCAGATTTGCAAGAAATAGAAGCGAAGCGCTCGCGCAACGAAATATTTGCCTGTCGTCAGTCATGGAGATTAAATAGCAGCGTGTCTTGGTTATTTATGTTAACTTCTTGTCAAGTACGAGAGACAGATAATATCTTATTTAAGAGATACTGAAACATGCAATAATGTTAACAACTATTCACTGCTACTAAATAGTTAAAACAGCTTATTCTTATTAAGGTTTGACGATCTGCGATCAATATTTCACACTACTTAAAATGCTGGAACCATTAAAATGTATAATCAAAAGAAAATAATATGATCTGGATACCGCAGCAGATACATAACCAATGACCAACATTCCCATAACCATCTGTACGAAGATGGCCAGCTGGAACGCCCAAACTACAGCACACCGCTCATCATTGATCCTTGTGTTGCTACCTTGAAACGAACAAAAAGACAATGAAATGTGAAGGAATGAGACTGGACGATTCGTGAAAAGCAAATAGCCATCTCAACCTTTGCCAAGGCTGGCACCAAGGGACTTCCTGATGTTTTTGGAAAAACTGCCCTTACATCTACTGTGACAGTAGTTCTTCCACACCCCTGTCCACCTGCATTCGCATCTACCGCCCCAAAAACCTGACACCCTTCAATTCCTTCCTCCCGTGTCTGAAATCCTCATCCGTTTCGCATAATTCAGTCCTGCTTGTCACACTTGAAGCTATTCGGAAACTCTGAAACAGGATTGAACTATTAAGACCATAGAAAGTGCACAAGAACCAGTCAGTAACTAACGTAAAATATAACATTATGTAGAATATTTCACTCGTGACGTCATCATAAAAATGACCAATGAAACTTTTTTTTTTTTTTTTTTTTTTTTTAATTTTGACCAATCACAGCCGGATTACGGAGTGAAATTATCGAGAAAAAAATTATAAAATCCGTTTTATCACGCGATGTGCATTTGTCTTGTCAGTGCTCAGTGTAGCAACTTTATATCTGTACTTTTATAATTCCTGAGCACGCATCACTGACCACTTTTCTGTGTTTTCAGTAAATGTAAATCAAACTAATTTAATCTGTATCCACTCAAGCAATTGTTTTTGCGTATTCAGCCAAACAGTATGAAATATATATATATTATTACTTTTATTCTTATTTTATTCGTGATTTTTTTTTTTTTTTTTTTATTTATTTATGAATGCTCTTTAACATCTCAGGTCATCAGCGTCTCACTCAATTCAGGGCTTGAAACGACCAACAAATTTTGCTCAGAGGCCTCTTCTTTCATGCTTGAGGTTCTTTTTCGTGCCGTAAATGTACGAAACGGGACCCACGGCTTTACTTCTCTTCCGAAGGAAGCCATACTTAGGATTTTTACGCCCTGCTCGTTTGCTCAAATCGTTTGTTTGTTCACGTTTCTAATGGCTTGACGTGTTGGCGGTTGAACATCAGGAAATCTTATCTCAAAGTCTCTATCAACAATGCTCCGATTTTACTCCGCTTTCACCATTTTGTAGTAAATAAACACGTTCTGTGGTTAATTTGCGATTAATTGCAAGAAATGCATTATTAATCCCTACTTGCCTATTATTTGTGGTGTGTTGAAGAGTGAAAGGCTAAAAACTGCCTTTTTATTGTTTATTTCCACATTGTTGGATTTGCCCATGCTTCAATGCTATTGATAATTTTCTGCCTTTCGCTGTTACTACGTTAAGACACAACCCAACACAATAAAAACAGTAACAAAATATGACATCAGAAAACAACTGACGCTCAACCTGATTGTCAGTCCACCACTTATACACGAGACATCCGTTTCTTCCAGTTATGGCAGCTGTATATGTGTGCAAGCATGAAACATTAGAAGGAACATTGGGGAAAGCGATTTTTGGCTCACTCTGTATTTATGTTGGCATTGAGCGCTTTAAACTAAGAATCACACGAAATAATGTATGTAATCGATTGACCTTAACCAGCATGTTCACCTTGACAATGCTGTCATATAAAGTTAAAAATGATTTGAGACCGTAACTTTAATAATCTATATTATCTTTACAATATTCTATATCTTCCTGTCTCGCACCTAGCATCTTCCTCTTTTGATGTGTCTGAAATGAACCTAAAAAGAAGCATTTTCTTAATGATAATAATGAAGTCAAAATTATGCTTTATTCATTATTGTACTTTTTTGTAATGGTGTTTAACGCCCGTTTTTTACAACTGAGGCACCACAGGCGGGGAACACTGGTGATACATGAGATGAAATGATATATTGGTAAAGGATTTTTTTTTAAGGAAGGAATCGTTCCAGGCCTAAGTTTAGGATACCTCCCCGGCATTTGCCAGTACTGAGGAACTGAGGAAAACTTGGAAAAAACCTGTCAGGGAGGACGGTCCTTGCGGGATTCGAACGCCAGTCCTCCCGCTCGCGAGTCCGTGCCTTAACGACTTCGGCCGTGCGGTATAGTGTACATGTGGTCATAAGAGAACACTGCAAAACAATTAATCTTATTTTTGACAACTTTTTAGCTCACACTTTTAAGCGTAAAGCTTTTATTCGTTCAGAAGCCTACGACGAAATGTCGCTTTTACAAATGACTGGAAAGTCCTGACAATGGAACAACGCTCATGAGAAAAAGTACACTATCACAAAAGATGGACAGTAGCATACATACTTGTTATACAACTTGAGAACACATTCACACACTGCAGAACACGTGTATCTCTCTCGCCCAGCTCGGAATGCCTTCATGAACAACAAGCCAACCCAAATCCGGTTGGAATGCCGGCGTAATATTTCAAAAACGCTTACGAAAACGGTGTATTGAAGAAGGGCCGGGTTACGCAAGGCAAGGTTTGACAACTTATGTCACCAGGTATTTTCGTGTGGCCTCAACTTTTGGTATTTCCAAGCCGTGTCCTTCTGACTTAGTTCTTACCGTTCTGACAGTTTTATCTCTGTGCCTGCTCATGCGTGGCGGAGAGAAGGCAACGACTTGAGACTTGTTAAGATGCACTTCGTCCTAGACACCACCCACGCCTGACTGCTTCGTGGGCTTGCTGCCATATACTCGCATTCAACCTCTCCTCCCATTTGCTAGCGTAAATAACTGAGGAGCGTGTTCGCCGCTTAGCTCGCCCTATCATCTCAATTAGCGAATTATTTATTATTTTTAACGTAAAAACCATTGAAAAAAGCTACTCCGATATATTCGTCGACCCCTGTGTACGTAATTTTTAAGTTATATAGTAACTGAGAGTGAATATTGTTATTAATGCAATCATAATCACTTTTACTTCCCGCCATTATCTTCCAAATATCGTCTAAGGGCAGAAAGCCTCGAGGCGAAAATGAGAAGATTGATTGATTGATTGATTGATTGATTGTTTTATTTACGGACGCTCTTTAACATCTCAGGTCATCAGCGTCCCATTCAATTCAGGGAGTGAAACGGCCGACAAATTTTGCTCGGAGGCCTCTCTTTCAGGCTTGAGGTTCGTTTTCGTGCCGTAAATGTACGACACGGGACCCACGGCTTTACTTCCCTTCCGAAGGAAGCCATACTTAGGATTTTTACGCCCGAAAAAATCCATCGCTCCTGGCCGGGTTCGAACCCGCGATCTTGGGTTTTGGAGGCAAGTATGAAGTGAGAAGATGATAATTATAAATTATAATCATACTAAATGTTGAACAAAAAACTATTTATTACTGAGACCCACTTCGTATAATTAAGTCTTGTGACGATTGTGTTCGTAAATATTACGACGTTTTTCAATGTGTACACTACCATCAAAGCCTCGTATGTCAGCGATTTATTTAAAATGACAAGAATAAGAGTCCCTCTTTAAAAACTTTCTGTAAAGACAGAAGTTACAACCTAGAATCGAAGAAAGCCGCTGTAAACTTTCCCGCAGGGTGGCACAAGAACATGACATATTCGGAGATGTCAGGAATGTGCAGCGGTATTAAATAAGGAAGAAGGGGTGTATTTATGAAAATGTGTACGAGAATGGAGAGAAAGATTTTGGAAGGACTTTGTTGTTTTGGATTCTCAGGGGTAATGTTATTTCTTCCTCTCCGACGATTGGTTTCCCCTAACTTATATTTTTGTCACGGCTGTTGAGACTCTACTACTGGATACTTTTATGATCTTGTGACCATAGAGGAAGGAATATATGTAGAGTAATAAGATTTGTTATTATAGGAGATGAAACACAATTTATTCTACATAGTCTATTCTATATGGAATGTACTATCATTATTTCGTGGAGAATATATGCCACTTTTGCACTAACTGTGACGAATATTCTGACGTTTCTTAATTTCATAAAGACAGATCCTGAAATCAACTAATCTTGAGACGCAACTGAACTCAACTAATAAAGCTCTTTCACTTAATACTCTTCCACCGAACGGAACTGAGAAAGCCCTTCCACTGATAATGCTCCGTTGAATACTCTTGCAAAACTGACAATGGACCGCAAAATTACAAGACTAAATAAATATTGCCTACGTGACTTTTTACATGTAGATGTAAACTCAAGCGGTTTGCTTCTTCCAATGAAGAGGTTATCGGCCTGTCTTTTCATCCCTGTAGTTTCATATGTTTCATTACGCCTACTCTGTTTTACAATTCTTTAACAGAATACAAATAAACATCTTACTCAAGGATTCTCCTTTAGAAATTTCTCCAGAAAACATCGTTTTGCTTGGGCCATCTTTACAAATATTGTTACAATAAGTAACAGAAGTTCCCAGGTCAGATTTTATGGCTGCGGTAGTTTTCTGCACCCTGGCAAGAAAATAACATTTTATACACAATAATTCAACACTTGCACAGGAAATAAAATGGCATTACACTCCTGAGCTGTAATAAGGAAGTTACATAAAATTACTTGCTATAATTACTATAATATGGGGTGGTAGCTCATAAATAATATCTCAAATGCTTGAACGAATTTGTACAACACTTTCTATTTACTGTGGTTTTCATGTGATGTACAGATATTTTATCGATAAGTTATTAATTTTTGTCTAAATTAGTAATTCAATTTAATTTATTCTCGAGCGTGATACTACCAGGGAACGGAACAAGCATGAGATATAAGCTTTAAGCGCTAATACGCTCTTCCTCAGCTCTAAAACATGCATAACCTCTTGGCTTATTTTCCCTTTACAATATATGAATTACATAACATGTGAGAATATTAGCTATGACGAGTTGTTGCAAAATTCAAAATAGTAATAAAATATGTTTGTTTGGTTTGAATTGGATGAGACAAGGGAAAATACATGAAAGACGGCCAGACTGATGCAGGTGGGAGTATTTTGTAGATCTGTTATGACGCCACTGTAGCCCTCTCCCCTTCCAAGAAGTTTAAACCCTCGGAAGCGCTGCTGAATTGCCAGACGCCAAGAAAGATTTTCCAATTGGCGGCAAATTCCACCACTGCAAGCAGCCTGGGTCTTGCAAGCATGAAACATTAAAATAAGAGGGTATGAGGTACAGTGAAATTAATGGAAATTAAATATCCATCACACTATTGGCCTAAGTGACCAGGAAAAATTATAAAATAGCCCTAGGACAAAACGGCAGGCATCAAGGGACCTCCTAAATGCGAGTATCAAGCGTTGCCGTTTCAGTTAACGATGGGTACGCATTCTGTCGCAGTACCAATAATGCGCTGCTTGCATTGTTGGCGCGCAGTTTTGTTGCATGAATATGCTGGATGCATATGGTCATATAAAACCCCGATATTTACAATTACATTTCTTTATTACTTCTTTGAAAGTAATCAGCAAAAGACTATATTTCCTTAATTAGTGCAAGAAGTTCAAAATGTAAGATAAAAAACACAAGAATGTCTTAAGAAATATGCAATAAAAGCAGCAATTATTTGATGATGATGACTTTAAAAGTTTTAAAATCCTATAACCTATCTGCAAATGTTGTGTTAAGAATCATCTCACTAGTTTTGTGGAAATTGGGAAAGAAAATGGCAATAGATGGGTGTCAAAATATGCATAGCTCTTATGATTATAAAGCAAGCTATTGTGTGCTGAAAATACACTGGTATGATGATTGGTTGGAAATTCAATTGGAATGGTTGGTTTAGTTGAGCCATTACGTTGCCCCGTCAAGGGGTTCATCCATATTTAAATTGCAGAGGTGTTGTGACCTAATGGTATGATCATGCGCCATAAAAGCTTAAAGGTTCATCTGGTCCCACCATTTGGAATGTTAATCATGAAAGAATCCACTCTCTGTTTTCCATGATGATGTAAGGGAAGGTTTGGTCGTAAAAGGGGGTGTTGGTTTGAAAGTTGTGTGTGGGAGAAGGAAATCGGCTAAACCTGAAATATGCTACAATTTTTTTGAAAAGTCGTAATCGCAAGAAATAAATCTAACAATGCAGTTTATTGCAGTAATCAATGATACAAAAGAAACATTGACCAATTAACTATACTGATAGAAATAACTTGCACGTATACGAGGGTTGGTCCAAAAGTTTCCGGCCTAACCAATTTATAGGCATGATAAAGACAAAACTATATTTCTCTTTTCAATATAGTTACCCTTTTTTGCAATACACTTTTGACAGCTTTGAATTAACATTTCTACCCCCCCCCCCCAAATAGTCAGAAGTCTTGTCCGCAAAATGGGCATAAACAGCATCCATCACTTCTTCCTCACCTTTAAATTTCCTTCCTTGAAGGTCCTTCTTGAGTTAAGAGATGAGGAAATAGTCACTGGAAGGTAGATCTGGGCTCTGGGGTGGATGGTCAATCTCCTTGAAACCACATTTCTTCACAGCTTCCTTTGCAACAAGAGCTGTGTACACAGGCGCGTTGTCGTGAAGAAGGCGCACACTACCACCCAGCTTTCCTCGCCTTTTCTCTTTGATGGAAGCACATAGCAGTAAGCCTGCATAGTACTCCCCATTTACTGTGGTGTTCCTCTCCTTGAAGTCAATTAAGAGTATTCCTTCACAGTCCCAAAAAATTGTAGCTATGATCTTCTTGGTTGACTGAGTGATCTTGGCCTTCATAGGCGGTGCTTCCCAGGTTTGCGCCACTCCATTGATTGTCGATTTAACAAGGGATCTTAGTAAAGAACCATAGTTTCATCTCCTGTAACAATGGTTTGCTCTCTCGTTGCGTTGCCACGGCAGAGATCCAAAAATGCCTGACACCAGATGACTCGTTGCTGCTTTTGGACTGAGAAAAGAAATCTAGGTACCATTCTTGCATTAACCTTATTCATGTTTAAATGTTCATGAATATTTCGAAGGACTGTAGTTTTAGAAAGGCCCAGCCTTGCTGCTATTTCTGTAACTTTGAGCCGCCAGTCTTCCATAATTTCTCCTTCCATAAGAGCGATGTTTTCAGGAGTGAGCACCTCCAAGGGCCAATCTGTACGCTCTTCGTCTTCAATGCTTTTTCGAAAAAGTTTGGCCCATTCTTTCACGGTAGAATATGAAGGGGATGCTTCCCCATACATATCGTCCAATCGCTGTTTAGTTTCACTTTGAGTAAGTATTTCTTTTGAGAAGAACTTAATAACAGCTCGACACTGCATTTTGAACATGTCACAATCTTCTACACATAACCTTCTTTATGCAACTATATCTGAACAATTGAACACTGTGGAGTGGAAGTTACAGCTGCAATTATTTACTTAACAGATAAGGTATAACACTAGATAAGGGTTTTGTGAAGGCGATAATCCTTATCGGCGAGGTCTATGCTCGTCCTCATGAACATCCAAAACCGCTAACAGCTCCTGTATTGCAACGTGTAAGATAGGAGCTTTCAAATGACAAGAGGAACAAATACATACATTGAGTGAAGGACGAAATTAAGTCATAAACAATATGGGCACAAAGCGAAGCAAAGGCTGCATTTGCTATTTTTCATATTAAATGAACCCGTTGCCTTTGGCTCAGCAGCTCTACGTGTTGACCATGGAGACTATGGAAGGTGCAAAGTAGATTGAAGTTGGTTGTCTATTAGTGAACCAGGCATTCATCTTCAAAAGATCAGGAAAAAGTTTAGACTTCATTACCATTAGGGAGCTAGCATATGATGGATAATATATCAGAAGAGGCATAAAGGGCATGACCTTTAAATAACTTCTATTTTCAATTTCTAACTAATAATATGCAAATATATATTTGAACAAAGTTTAGAGCAGTATTTCGTAATAATAATAAAAATAGTAATATTGTATTGTAAATGAAGTTTAAATGTTTCAAAAAAGATCTCCGTAATCCCATAATATCAGTAAATTTTGCTCAGTTGCATGGAAGAATTAGAATATATTTCTCAAGTTTAATTTCTTCTCTTACATCACGCATATTGCAAGGAGTATACCAGGACTTGAGAATCAGCTATTAAAACAGCATGCATGAGTTTTTAGATCTGTAACTAGAGGTAAACACGAATCTGAAGACAATTAGAATACTAGAAATGGAATTAATATGCGTTTTGTTTTTCTTCTCTTTGTTCCCGTTCTCTGTTCTACCGAGTGAGTTGCTTCCATGGTAACGGTTTGGATTCTCATTCGGGAGTTGTCGTGTTCAAATCCCTTGGGGCTGGCCGCTGAGGATAATGCTGGGAGGTATCTGTCCTTTCCACGAAGTATTTCATTCCAATGGTTTTATTACAGTGTCAGGGCCAAGTGGGCTGTTGCGATATGTCGATGGCTAGCTTTCTGCCCCGACCTCTGGTATGGAAGAGGCCTTTCTGAATCGAACTACTTAGGAGGGAGGGGGCCTATGCCGGTGTCTGGGTGTTCTAGGAAACATAGTGACCCCACCTAGGTCTATGCCTCACCGCCCGGTGGTCATTAAGGGCTCGTTCCGTCTGTCCATGGCTAGACATCTTTCTTATGAGCGAAATCCGTAATTTAAATGTTCCTTCCAATGCCATATGACTGTTTTAGAATATTATTCCTGGAATTCTAAAAGAATGAATGCTCAAAACATGTCTTCAGGATGCAAGAGAAATCTAAACAACCTTATAAGGAAGAGTAGCTGAATAAATGAAGGATTAGTGCATGGTAAGCAGGAATTCAAGCTAACTGAAACCTTTAACCTTACGTAACAAGAACCCGATAACATGTTATTAAAAAACTATATGTGTTTTATTGACTCACCTATGTCCAAAGAAGAATCTGAAACATGTTGTAAAGCAGCACATATAAAATACTTACATTTCTCTTTTTGTTTATTTCTGTTGTAGATAAACAATCACGTGTCATCTGCCGTCTTCCATGCGTCTCTTTTTATATCAATAGTCTTCAAGTCGTTTATTGCGATGGTTCAGAAAATTAATTAGTTTGGTTATTGTTATGTTATTAAACAAAATTTATAGAACATGGTATTCGTAAAGAGACAAAATGCATTTTTAAGAGTGCATATACATATTTTCTACCTTAGAGTTTAGTTTTAAGGATTATTTTATGTGCAAGAAAAGTACTAATTTGTGGTACATTAACCTTATAATGTGACCATAAATACAGCTAATATCTCAACTTTTTACTATAAAGATGCACTTTTCTTAGAAACTATAGACGCTAGAAGGCTCACCATTATTTGAAAATTTTAGAATGCTCAATTGAATATTTCAATGAAAGTTAGATATAATGCTAATTCTATATTATATTATTAGAATGTCATAAATGAAAAGTGAGTGTTAATAAAATGCTATTTCCTGACCACCGCCACGGGTGGCCGAGGTCGTTAAGGCACGGACTCGTGAGCGGGAGGTCTGCGGTTCGAATCCCGCCAGGACCGTCCTCCCTGACTGGGGTTTTTTCCAGGTTTTCCTCAGTCTTCATAACTGGCAAATGCCGGGGAGGTACCTAAACTTAGGCCTGGAACGCTTCCTTCCTTAAAAAAAAAAAAAAAAAAAAAAAAATATCCTTTCACAATATATCATTTCATCTCATGTATCATCAGTGTCCACCGCCTGTGGTGCCTCAGTAGTAAAAACGGGCGTTAAACACTACTCAAAAAAAAAAAAAATTTCCTGACCACTGTTTCAGTTCTTTATATAAATTGTTAGCACCGTATATTTTCAAAATAGCAACAAAGTGTGTTATTTATTGGAGAAATTTGCAAATACCGAGGGTACCAAAATGTATACACACTTTATCTATTTAACATACTTCAAAGTTGGACCGAAAAACAACAGTAATGGGTAGTATGATGTTCTGTAAACAGATGTGGCTCACATACATTGACAGCGTTGCTATGTGACAGTTAAATCAACAATGAACAAATGAAGCCAAGATTATCGTATGATATTCTGTAAACAGATGTGACTCACATTACGTTATGCTACAATAAAATGGAGTCCAGATTATCGTTTGAACAGCGGAAAACAATTTTGAAGTATCCAAGGCACTGGGTAGGACGAGGAGGTCCGATTGAGTTTCCACCGCGTTCTCCGGATATAATTCCGTTGGACTTTTATCTATAGGGAACTCTTAAGGATGTTGTATACCGTAGAAAACCAGCTACACTGACAGCACTTCGGGAAGAAATTGAAACGGCATGTGCTGAGGTCACTTTCGCAAACGTTGCTCAATCAGTAGTTCAACGTACTCAGAAGTGTATCGACGCCGATGGTGGGCATTTTGAGCAACTGTTGTAACTGCAAAAGTCTAAGACGATTAGTGCTCATCATTTTCTGTCTGTGCGAATTCAGTTTTGTTGTGTTAACACAGTTTTTTCTTTGCTTGAAGTGTGTATACATTTTTTGGCACGCTCTGTATTTCAGAAATTAAACACTAAATTTAAAATATTAAGCACTTTTTTTTTTTACACTTAAAGGTCCCCGGGTGTTATCAATCGGGATCTTGTTTTGTTTTGATACAAGTAGTGCCCACAACGAATTGTTTTATGCAACAAAGCCAGCTCTTCCCCTCCTGAATATATTCTTTTAAAAACGTATCCTATTTAGTTCCATCAAGAAGAAAGGTATGTGCATCGTTATATTATCGATTAGCCAAACATACGACATAAATTTTGTTCCGTCAAGCTCTTGACATTTGTTGCATTTGGAAAGCATTCGCAGACGCGTTGTTAGGTTTGACCCGGCATGGCTCACGGCAGATATGCCAAGGTCTAGGTGCCTGAAGCTGCAGTGTGTGAAATATTGCTGGGTGGTGTATGCAAATCAGCGAGTCGTGTTTACCGGCTTTACCGACAGATAACGTAACAGGGAATTTGCTCCGGGTGAAACAGTGTGACGAGTTACGGTGTTGGGTGGGCCAGTTTGAAGGACATTAATTACTGTTTTGCAGCTCGTTTCGAACTGTAGCCTCGGGGTTCCCAAGCGTGATGCTATTCATTTATCTGCAACTGGAAAACGTTTCACAACTTTTTGATAGCTGAGTTGTTAATATAAGTCCCGAAGCAAATCTAATCCCTCTGTGCCTTGCTTTCTCTTTAGTCCAATATAGTATTGTAGTCACATGTATTTTAAGCACGTGCATCATTAATCTGTTCTTTAAACTATCCAACAGCTTTTCCACTTCTATTAAATAACTAAAATAGTTATTTTCCTAAAGGTCTCGATAATAATAAATTATGAATTTCATACTGTATAATACAATTTTAGCTTGTGATAATTCAGTTTTTCTATACACAATAGTTGCAAAAAAAATTCACAAATTACAATTAAAATCCTTTTCACATAAATTGATGTTGTGAATATTAAAAAAAAACACGAGTGAAATTCATAAGTAAACTGAGATTACTTTCTTAAAATTGTCTTTCAAGCAGAAGAAATGTATTAGCAATTTCGGTGTCAATTGCAAAGTTATTATGACTTTTCTATAATAATTATAAATTATGCTAATATAGTCATGATAATGTACTACATTATCAATAACTATCCCAACATTTTATTGTTTTTTGAATATTCTATAATTTAAGAATGACGTAGTGTTTTCAAGTTCATCTACATTTGGCTAAATTCATTAGCTGTGAGGCAATTCTTAGAATAAAATAAAATAATTTCAGCTTAGGAAGGTGGCATCCTACACATATACCACTGAGAGAGCAGGAAGATTATAGACCGTGACGTTACATCGATACGTGATCCGCCAATTTAATTCTTTCATCCTTTTCTTCTTCTTGACGTTCACTTTTGTCGGTCCTGGTGGTGCAGTGGTAACCATACTTGCCTCCTAAACCCAAGGCCGCGGGTTCAAACCCGGCCAGAATCGATGGATTTTTTCGGGCGTAAAAATCCTAAGTATGGCTTCCTTCCGAAGGGAAGTAAAGCCGTGGGTCCCTTGTCGTACATTTACGGCACGATAAAGAACCTCCAGCCTGTAAAAAGAGGCCTCTGAGCAAAATTTGTCGGCCATTTCACGTCCTGATTGAATGGGACGCTGATGACTTGAGATGTTAAAGGGTGTCCGTAAATAAATCAAATCAAAAAAATCAAAATGACGTTCACTTTCTGGAATCCTCTCTACAGAACCGTGGTGACAGCATGTGGTCGCCAATATTGAACGATTCTAGTCGTGACGTCATCCTTTCTTACATAGGTTCCCGATTGTGGCTGGACAGCGAAAGTGAGTTGGTCGCAGATATAAGTTGGTTTCGGCATGAGTATGCAAAATTTGTTAGGGCAGCGACGGATTTCACTTTCATACCCAGTGACCCAGGTATTTAGTTATCTAGGTAATATTTTCAATTGTTTAATTTGGGTTTCTTTTGTTAAAATATGTAAAATGTGCAATTCCTTGTGGTAAATTTCATGTGGTTATGTGCTAGCTTGCTTTGGGTGGTTTGGTATAAAAGTATTGAAATTATTTCGGTATTAAAGCATTGTTTAATATTTTTAAATGTGTTTTGAAGAAGGTTAAGTAAGGTTTTATTTTATTAAATCAAATGGTTGAATCAATGGAAACATCCCTTTGGCTTACTCCAATTTTGGATAGTATTTTGGTAATTTTTTCAAACTTTTTTTTTTTCACTTTTGGCCCCAAATCCTGAGATAATTCCTTTTCTATAATTTCTGAGATTGTTATATTGTAATAATTATGATGCTGTATTATGTCTTTTGCGTGAAAGTTGTGTCATGCTACTTTCTTTTGTTTTGGGGTTTCATTAATTTCGTAATATTGTTTTGGAGAAACATAATTTTTATTTATGTCATCTTTTAATGTAAAAATGTGTTTATTAAGCTAAATGCTGCAGTGTTCTTTGCCTATTGTAAATGCTATTTTAATTTGCACTTTTTTAAAGTTAATTCTCATGGGAGTTCAAATCTCATTAAGTATGGGCTTGGAAATTCTCTTTTCTTCTCCGATCAAATTGGGCACACGATCACATCCTGGTGGCTGTCTTATTTCAGTATGTTTTCACACGTTATGTCATGCTGCGTGGCACCAGGGGAGAAGGTGGTTGAAATCGTTAATAACGAAATGCGACCGATTGTGCCGCGGCAACATATGCTTTTTGTTAATATACTGAGTCGTTCTTTGTTTGTCGTCAGTTTTACGGCAGCTGGTGAGTCGGCAGTCAGAGCAGTAACTCCCGAGGAAATGAATGTAATATCAGGGCAATGGACTACATTTCTTGCAAGGAAAATTAGCACTGGCTTTATGACAGAAGATGTAAAAGTTGGCCTCTATTTAGAAAATGCCATTCATCTCAGAAAATGAATCAAATTCTCACTTGATGTTTTCTTTCACTTCTTCTGTGGGGCAGTTTGTTCTACACACTTTCTTTTTCAGCCTCCCCCAAAATAAAACTCACAGACTGTTATTTTGTCTTTCCTGTACCTTTTGGCATTATTGATATTCACAAAAAGATCCTATCACTCTGTATGCATTTACTGTGTTCCATACATGATTTTCTCATCAAGCAAGGGGGTTATAAGTCGGGGTTTCCTGTACTCCTATACCCTTACATTTGCGTTGCAACATGACTGTGTAATGGAACCACGCTTCATCAGTAAGGAATACTAAGCGCAGATCAATTATTATATCATTAATTTCCGTAACATCTGATTAAAGAAATTTGCTATAATATCAGTATCACCGGCCTGGGATTCGTGGATAACAATCACATTGTATGCCTTCAACTTTAAATATCCTTACTTTCGGAAGATGAACGAATGATAAGTTTCTAAAAAGAGGCCAGAAACGTGTAGATCTAGCAGAGCAATATTTCCAACATCTCCTATCATGAGACCTGTGCTAATTTTCGTTTTAATCGTTGCAGTTTCAATTGTGAGAATTTGAAGCAGTTGCACGGATATTACATCCGTTTCGCCGGGAGTTACCGCTCCCTCCGCCGAGCCGCCAGTTGCCGTAAAACGGTAGGATAAACCGTGAAAAACTCAAGTGTTTATCAAGGCAGGGACACTTCTTGAAATAAAAATAATGAAATATGTGGTATGTTTTTTATTATAACGCAATCTTCAACCTTATATTTTAAGATTTTCTAAAAGTTTAAATATGTGGAAACCGTAGATGTAATAAAATGTTTAGCTGCTGTCATAGAGGGTTGGATCAATACTTCAAAGTATGTGATGATCAGAAACTGACAGTAATACAAGTGCAATGAAATTTACAATAAATAGCTAACAAGACAATTAGAAAATCTTTGTATTCGGTCGAAGTTTGTCATTGGGAATGAATAATTAGGACAGAGAAGGCTTATAGTAAGTAAGAACAGAGTCCATCAAAAGTTAGGCAGAAGACAGCGCCTTCGGCGTAACGCAGCATTACTAAACATGACTAAGCCATTTAAGGCGATACTTAGCAACTTTCTTTGTCAGCCATAGTCAAACTTTTTGCTGTGGCTGGAAGGAAGACATAAACAACGGCGTGCTGTGTGACGGCATGTTGTTCCCTTGATTTCACACTTGTCCTGGAACGTAATCCACTGTGAGGCTAATTGCTACATTTCTGCATCGGTACTCTGAAAATGCCGGAGGCAGCTGGACTGCTTAGTGTATGAGAAATGGTAGAAACAGGCAGGACAAAGGGCGCCGAGCTAGATTAATCCTGCCCATCTATTTAATGATTGCCGAAACATTTGTTGTTAGGCCCCTGGCTATTGTAACGAGGGAGCTCTGCGTGCGTCCTACAAGCTTGGATTGTTGTAAAGGGAAACAGGAATTTTTGGTAGATAATTGCATTTTTTTCTCTTTCTCTCTATTTTATGCTTCAGGTTTCAAATAAGTTTAAATTTGCTGGTATTGAAGGAAAATATCAATTTTTATGTTAACGGTTTAACGTCCCTCAAAACAACAAAGGTCTACAGCTACGACGAATTAATTCTTTTGTATAAAACGAGAGCGTAAATTAACCCAGAGCCCACAAAGCTTGAAGTTTCCTGGCATATACCTTTTCAGGGCAAGGAAAAATCCAGAATAAATCTTTAACCGACTTTACAAGATTCGAACGTACTCAGGACCATGGGAAGCAGGCAGACACGCTGGCCCAAGACCACAAAGTAGGTCGTGTTAATAATTAAAAGAATAACTTAATGTTTCATTTTTTAAATAAATAGCTTTGAACAACTATTTATTAATTTCACTTTATTGTCACGTTTAATCAGCATTATTCCGGTTATAGTGGGTAAAATTCCCACTCGTCAATATTCAGCTCAAATAAGGGGGGGGGCGACTGAAATTAATAACTAGACAGCTAGAGAACATAGGAGTACCCATCCGACCGCTGCGTCCTCTGTCTCCGTGTTGCGACATCCTGGGCAGAGTGCAGAATTGCAGAGTGGCATGTGATCACGCAGCCTTCTCGGTCTGGGGTTGCTACCTTTCCATCAAATAGATACAGAATTATCATCACGAGGCTGGCTGGACCCGTTCCAGATCTTCTTAACTTAGAACATTTCTGAACAGGTACCAGGGATCGAAGCCGGAACCTCCAGGCCAGAATTCAGCAACGCTAATCATTAGACAAAGGAAGCGGCCAAAAATGAGAGTAGTTATTATCAATTATCCAGTTTTGGATCCTAGAGTCCATGTTTTAATCGTATCTAAATGTATCTAAATAAGAAAAACCGCATAAAGAGAGGAAGAGGGAGAGGGAGAGAGAGAGAGAGAGAGAGTAATTAAAATCTTTTCAAAGCACCATAAATATGTTTATTCAACATGATCACCCTGCACTTTCATACATAGCTCCCAGTGACGCACCGCTTCTACCGGTGTGATGTTGCGCCTGATATGCTCCTTTAAATGGTCATTGGAGTTGATTTTGACTTTGTACACTTGTGACTTTACATGCTCCCATGCAAAAAGGTCAAGAGGTGTGAAATCAGAAGAATATGGAGCCCAAATACGTGAAAATGTGGCTTCCAGGTACTCACGCGACCCGTGAGAAATGAGGGGGTGCTCCATCCTGTTAGAAAACCACCTTTTTCAAGATGCCATTCTGCTGCAATTGTAGTTGAGCAGAATTTCGACATACGAAATATCTTTCACTGTGGGTTCTGCGAAGAAAAATGGTCCATACACCTTAGATATTGTGATTTTGGGGTGTTTCGTTCCCACTCGAGGATTTCATTTGGCCGTCCATCTGCACACACTTTGAAGTTGTGTTGGTTTAACCTGGCACATTTGTGGGAGGTGGCTTCGTCGCCAAAGAGCACGTTTTGCAGCAAAGTATCCTCTACGAGGCCTGCAGCAGGTCGGTACTCATTGCTTCATACCCAGCGTAGTCCTGACTTCTCAGATTTGGAGGTGGTATGGCCGTTTTTTCAAGACGAAGTGGAGAATTTTCCACACTGTCGGTTGCGGAACACCCAATCCCGACTTAGTCTCCTGGTTGATGTTTTTGGGCTTCTATTAACTGCATACTTGTTGCACAGTTTCACCTGGCACACTGGGCCTACCGGAACGTTTCATACCCTGCACACTACCCCGTGTTCTTGAGTTTCTGAACCAGTAACCTGATATTGTCCTGGTGTGAGCGGCTTTATGGAATGTTCGTTCAAAGTCCACTTGAACCTCTTGGTAAGTGAATCCGCTCAAACGCTCTTCAGTAAATAGAACCTTTTAGATCATCTATAAAAGAAACAGATAATCGGTCGTTTAGTCAGAAAAGTATGGAGACTTTATAATCTTATACACATGTTCAAATTCTGCAAAACATAATTGCTGTAATTAATTTGTTTCTTAACTGTCAAGTACGAGGCCTAACTATATAATGTAATACGCTGTTAACAAAACAAAACAAAAAAAAAATTAATAATCTGAAAAGCAGTTCTTATCCGCTAGAATTCATCATCAAATAAAAAATATATTACTACAAATTGATTAAAAGTTTTCTGATAAATCCTATGGTTTCTAAATATTTGAAACCATCACGGGTGGCCCAGGTCGTTAAGGCGCGAGCTCGTAAGCGAGAGGACTGGGGTTCGAATCCTACCAGGACCTCCTCCCTGACTGAGTTTTTTTTTCCAGGTTTTCCTCATTCCTCATAAATGGCGAATGCCGGGGAGGTACCCTAAACTTAGCTCTGGAACGTTTCCTTCCTTAAAGAATTCTTTCCCAATATATGATTTCATCTCATGTATCATCAGTGTTCGCCATCTGTGGTGCCTCAGCAGTGAAAACGTGGGTGTTAAAACACTATTAAACAAAATATTTGAAAAGTTTCATTCAGGCATGACATGATGGCGCTCCCACGTCTATTTGGTAAAGAAGCTGAAGTTATATTGCTCATTGCTCCGGATTTTGGCACATTTGTGTTATATATCATCAGAAATATTAGATTTAAGAAAAATGTCATCACGTAAATGAAATAGGTGAATATATATGTGTTAATGAACATTGCACCGTACATGGACAGGCGATTTGAGATACAGAACTCCGGTTTAAAAGTTTCAAACGTTTCAAACTTATATTTTAGAGCTTAAAGTTTAAAAAGGATAAGCACGCCACTAATTTTTACGTTTACTTGCACTTTGAAGTATGCCATCTCATGCAAATACCTATTAACAGATTGAAAAACAGTATGATATATTAGGGAATAGTTCTCTGTAGATCTCAGAAGCTCTATAGCACAACCTCTTGCGTTCCCATAAATCAGACGTGTATCAACAGGCTTAGAAAAACTGTAACCATTCTTCATTTCCTCAGTTTGAAATTTATTTGATAAATTATTTTATCGTAAATCCTTTGGTTAAAAACAAACTGTTGCATAAAAAAATTGACTGATATTTCGCAACATTAGGAAAAAAGTAGAACAACGATTTTGTAACAATTGAATTCCTATAAGTATCCCAGTGCAAACATGTGTGTTTCAGCGCTTAACTGTTAAAACGCCGTTCGTATGTTTATTTCCACTATTATGGAGACGTGAAGTCATTCGAACTTCTATATTTTAAGTCTGTGACCCTAGGCTTTCCAGCTCAAATAACTTGTATACTATCGCATCCTTCTAGTCTAAATCCAGTGAAAAAATTTCGATGTAACATCCTGTATAAGAGATTTCACGATAGATTCGCAAACAGATTACAGTACGCTTCAGATAGATGTAGCAAATTAATATGCGTTACTTTTAACGTTAGGGGCATTGTTGGCACATCTAAAGCTACTTTATCAAATGTGTAGATATAGCGTCAAACACTCTTCATTATTAAAGCCACAGTATGTAATTAAAGTAAGTACAACCCATAATTCAAGATTTTCATGAAATAACCAATTTCCTGATGTTGAAGACAGACACTGTAGTTTACATAAAGCATATCCCTAAGCAGAATATATTTATTGGTTACAAATTATTGTATTGTTTTGTTCAACATGTGGTTGTTATGTCGTCTAAATTGTTCTTTTTCCTTCTTATAAAATAGTCTTAATTACTTTACATTCTGTTTTTATTTTGTATTAGAGATGTTAATACACTTATAAAACAAGCCGTTTCAAAGCTTCCCACCATCGTTCCGATAGTCTAAATATACTCCGAAAGTAAATTCATATGCACTGCCTTTTGTTCTTTTTTCACTGTTTACCCTCCTGAGGTATTAGGACTTACATCCCATAGGATTTACAAGACAATGTTCGGGGAGCTAATTGTCTCTTAGACACTTTGAAAGGAAGAAACAGAAAGACGCATACACACACATAGATAAGGAGTGAAGATTAATCCTTGTCAGAGACTACTAACCAGACATTTGTCCTCTCTGTAAATGGACTAGAAAAAGCATAGAAAAGCATCGAAAACCTCAATCAAAGTTTGAACCTAGAACCTCCCAAGTCCCAGCGTTTCCGCCTTAATCAATCTCTCGGTATTCACCACCTTTTCCTCATAGAAAAAAACGCTTTCATATTTTCTCTTTCATAATGTCATTTCTTCCATTGTTTTATTAGAACGCTGTATCGATGAGTTCCATGCCGCTGATAACATTTCAGTTTTCAACCCGTGCCTTTAAGCTACACCTCGTTATCAACGACAAAGACTTGATACAGCAAATTATTTTTGTTAAAGTTGGAATTAAAATGTGCATTTTTAACACAATTCTTAATTAAATTTAAAAATCTTTAGTGAAACTGATCCTCAAATGTTACAAAAATTGTTATAAAGATTTCACTATGAGGATATTGCCATTGCTGACTAAAAAGGTTTTAATAGAAAAGCAAACCCAACCCAAGTATGTGCTTCATTTCTACAGGTAAGTTATCTCCAACAGCGGTCCACGTCTCTTTCATGGGAAAAAGATGCTTAGGAATGTTTGCTCAAGCGTACCAATTAACACTCTTTCATCTTCATTTCTGGTACCCTTGTTGGTTTCATTTCACACGTGCTCCATTTGTTTCTTTTTTAAAGATTTAACAGACAACAAATACCGAGGGGGAAAAAGAGTTTTCATTCACGCTTCCATTACCTTCCGCATGTATAATGTCGGTCCTGGTGATGTAGTGGTTACCATACTTGTCTCCTAAACCCAACATCACGGGTTCATTCCCGGCCAGGATCGATGGATATTTTCGGGGGTAAAAATCCTTAGTATGGCTTCCTTCGGAAGGGAAATAAAGCCGTGGGTCCCGTGTCGTACATTTACGGCACGAAAAAGAACCTCAAGCCTGAAAGAAGAGGCCTCTGAGCAAAATTTGTCGGCCGTTTCACGCCCTGTTTTGAATGGACGCTGAGATGTTAAAGGGCGTCTGTAAATAAGCCGAATCAATAACATAGTAACGAATGCTAATAATGAATAAGATTGAGCTCAGTATATTTTATGAAGCTGATATCGAGAGTGAAGAAGAAAGAATTGCAGGAAGAATTCCCCGATGCTAATGCCAACTACTCAAAAATTGAATAAAAACATTTGAGAGCTTTTCCTAACATGGGTAAAATAACCTACTGTATTAAGTAAAACATGAATGTTTTTAATCATGTTGAACATTTTTAGAAATTAAAACAAAGTTGTGGAAAAAAATGGGCTAAAAATAAACAATAAATTTATATTTCATTTACCTATAATTCGATGATCAAATAGGCTCACAATAATTTTGATTTAGAACGATGATCTAAACACTGAAAACGTTTTTATAGCTCATGTTAAATTACCTGAAATTGAGATATCTACCGACCCTATTTGTTAACGGGAGGAGAGTGCAGTGGCAGTGTTCAACTTAACTGGCAGATAGAAAGGAGGAAGAGGGAGTAGGTAAATTTTTAAATAAAGTGAGATAGCTCAGACAACCGGTAATATGAGTCACAATATTTTTGTACACATATGTAACAGAGTGTAAGTTATTTATTTTTGTATTGTTTTCTTTTCTGTTTAATTTATTTTTCTACTATATATTGCTTCTTTTCCCATTTATTTTAGTGTGTTGAGAAAGCACGTGCTGTCCCAGGCCCGTGCGAAATGGATGAATTAGATTTGTAAAAATATATTTTGTAAATAAATTCGTTACTACCACTACGCTACTACTACTTTATGAAAATTGAATTGCCTTTTCATAATGAAATTAAAATATCAGCGAGCGCAAAAAAAAAAAAAAAAAATCAAGATCAATCAGATAAAATATCTGGAAGCATTAATAAATATAATAATAATAATAATAATAATAATAATAATAATGACAATGAAGGAAAAGAGAAAAAATTGAACTTATCAAAAAAAGAAAATGTTTCTTGTTTAACTTCAATTTGGTGAGATAAATTAATTTGAAGAAATGAACAAAATGAATAAATTGGAAGAAGTTTAGTTTCTTCGCTTCTGCTTCGAGTTCTGAAACTGAAAATTGGATAATGGATGAGAAAAGAAAAAAGACGTAATGGACGTAGAAGAAACTGTGTTAGAATAGAGAAAAGAGGGTCTTAAATTATGGACACGAGGGTGGAAAAAGCAGATCTAGCGAAGATGTGAAATGAGGAAATTAATGCAATTGTGTACAGTCGCTTGAGAATGGAACATTTACAGGGGACCAAGTATTGGCATAAGAGGGGGCATTATTATTATTATTATTATTATTATTATTATTATTATTATTATTATTATTATGCAGTAATTACAGGTCCAGGCCTCATTACGCTGATGACAGAAGTTTGTCCTTGCATTGTCAGTTCAGCGCAGTCTGTCAAGATTTAAATTAACGAGCATTATTTTAAGAAATGGGATTAATTTTTTGTTAGTATGAACGTATATCTCCTGAAAATGTGGTGATAAAAATGGTTGAAACGCCACGCATACTTAATATCATTGCCATTACCGTTATCTATTTTAATATTCCAAGCTAATTACTCAAACTTTCAGCGTGATTAGCTGGTATTTAATGAACAAGTTACAGTACTTCTATACAGACCAGAGATGAGAATGCTTTAAACTATCTCTAATTTGACTATTTTCACTGCAGGTGGCTCAGTGTTAAAGCTCAATATATTTGGCAGAAGTGAAACTGGTCATTCAAGGTCCATACAAAATTAGTAAAAATTAAACACAAGCTAGATAAAAAGTTGCTGATCCAAGGCTGACAAAGTATTGTTTTAATATGATAATCATTCTTGTTAGTCATTGTGAACAAATATTATATTATTTTTGCCTTTAACTCCACGATCAGAAGTGCTAAAGCTAGTCATCATTTGACTTCTGGGAGAGGAAAAGAACACTACAAGGTGCGGTCCATGTGTTTCGCGCCAGATCTAACTCCCTTTGTTTTAATGCGTTTCTCACGTTTGTGGTAACATTTAATTGCCCTATATTTCAAAGCTTTACCTGTAAAATGTTTGAAAACATTTGTCGTTCACCTGAATCTTCGACCTCAAAGGTCAGATTTCAGTTTTGAACAGTGTTGCGATGTTCTGTCAGTGAAATGTCCCTTTCATATATTGTAAAAAATCCCTCTACTATTTCAAAATTTTCTACGTTCGTCATTAAGACCATTTTATTTTCTTTATTGTTATTATACCTCACTCTTTGTCTACACAACGGGTAGCCGAGGTCGTTAAGGCGCGGACTCGTGAGCGGGAGGTCTGGGTTCGAATCCCACCAGAACCGTCCTTTGACTGAGGTTCTCTTCAGGTTTTCCTCCGTCCTCATAAATGGCAAATGCCGGGGAGGTGCCCTAAACTTTGGCCTGGAACGTTTCCTTCCTTAAAAAATCCTTTCCCAATATGTCATTTCATCTCATGTATCACCAGTGTCCACCGCCTGTGGTGCCTCAATTGTTAACCCGGGCGTTAAACGCGATTTAAAAGAGTTTCCTCTTTGTCTAGTTAACTGAGATGGGTACCACCTTAGTGGTGCTTGTCCAGGAACGGACCTAACCCTATACATACAATATATTATTATTGTTGTTGAAACTATTATTACATTATTTATTAATATTTCTACATCCATATCAATAAAATTCAGTAATGTATTATATTAAAGCCCACTTCCTACAGAAAACTGATGTCGTCATCGTCCTCCTCAAACTCCTCTTTAGCCACTAGAAAACTGGTAAATAATCTCCTTCTTCTTGTACATAAACATTGACAACATGTCTTCAGTGATAGGATAACCACTGTCTGCATGCAATCTAATTTTTTTATATTGCTGACAAAAACAAAAAAGATGCATTTAGCATGTGACAATGACTAACTATTTCGAGCAAAGTTGCCAGCCTTTTTAAAATGGAATTCTTAAATGAAAATTTTGCAGCCTCCAATTTTCCTCCAAAACTCAAGTGTGCTCAATTTCAGAAGTACCTCTGAAGTAATTAAATAAATTATTTTAAAAAGATGTAAAACAGGTTTATATATTTTCTAAAAATCCCTACATTCTTTCGATTTTGGCAAATAAATCTCTCAATCCCTCTTGATCTAAAATGTCCCTTCGCCGAGGAATTTATCCCTCAACGTCGCATCGCTGGTTTTGAAAACAAATAATAGACGCCGGTGGCAACTTGTGTTTACAGCACCCGCATGGACTAGTGTGTTGTGCAGCGGACAAAATCAACTCAGCATTCCACCCCTCTTTTCCTTGATGACACTGCGTAATTTATGCACTAGTTCAGCATGATACTTCCCAGTCCCCGAAGTGTCTTTGAAAAAGATTATCAAAATTCTCTGCGGTCTCAAAGAATTTCTACCAGGACTTCTCCTGCGCTCTGTGATTTTGACCCTTCTAGAGGGTACTTCAACCTTCCTCCACCCCTTCACTGATTATCATTCTGAAAGAGGATCATAGTGGTGGACCATAATATGGTACCCTGTGACAATGAATTCCAACGCTGCCCTCTCCTCACCATGGCAAACATTAAAAAACATTCCACGCACACTTGCATCTGAACTACTGAGAATTTGGGGCACCCAGCTTGCAGTGACTTTACGCGTAAGCAAATGTTGATGAAAGGTACAATGCCCCGTTATTTTAGAAAGCCCGCAACCATGAAGCGTTTTTCTTTCTTCCCTTCAGATGCATGTCACATATCTTGATAAGAAATGTGTTTTCTTGTGTCAACACGTCTACCGACCTATTGAGCTCTCTTTGCCTAACAAAATAAAATATGACCATTCCCTCACAGTGGAATATGAAGGAAAACTTCCCCATATACCCCGTTTAGCGTTGTTTAATATCAGGAGGTGAAAGTCCTTTAGTTAAAAAGTTAATCATTGCTCTGCATTCCATTTTGAATGTCACGCTTTACTATGCAACAGATCCGACTTCCAAGTAAATGAATAGTCTGGCCAGATAGGAAGTGCAGTGTTTACGTTCCTGAAACATTATCATCACTAGTATGAACATCACAACAACATGGCCTTCAAAGCCAGGCCGGAAATTAATGAACCGCACCTGATATTATCAATTAGCTTAATCCAAATATTGTTAGGACTCGTGCATGGCAACTGTCAGATAATCCCAAATTTAAAATATCTAGAGGCAACATAAATTTCTCCCCAGTTTGGCAGGATCTCATTAGGAGTTTGATGTAAGATTTCCTCTCTACATGCATGCAAACAACGATGTCCCAAGAGGTTAGAACTGTTGTGCGAGAAACAAATGAAGCGAGCCAGTTTTTCGCGCCTCCTATTTATCCACCTGAAATCCTAGCTTAAAATACAATCATATGTATTTTAAAAAAAAGAACAACACAAAAACGACGGCATGTATGCCTTACTTATTTTTCAGTCCTACAAAATTCTTTCTTAAGGTTTAAAATAAAAATGTAGCAATGGAGACTAAAGACTTTTAAAACTTAAATATATTCATGCATTTTCCATACTTAAATGTTGAGTTAAAACCGACAGCGGTAAAAAAAAAGGCGTGATATTGCAATAAATAATCCATTATAAATTATAACTGAAGCCAAACAATAAATTATGGCAGATTATAAAGACTATTTCACTCATGTAACATCATCTTAAAATCGACCAATGAAACAAAACAAAATTTGAATTTTGACCAATTACAACCGAATTACGAAGTGAAGTTATCGAAAAAAAATTACCAAATTCGTTTTATCACGCGACGTGCATTTGTCTTGTAGTCAGTGTAGCCAACTCTATACCTCCAATATATAAATTCCTGAACACGTATCACTGACGACTTTTGCTACAGGCGGTAGGGAGCTACTGATAGCAACACAAGCATGGACAATCACAATGCAAAATGGAGGGTTCTTCAAAGCGTTTTGGTGCTGCGTCAAATGTACAAATTGGTCTTATCATTAAGAATTCCAAACCACATAACACAAAGAAAAATAGAGATACTGCATGTTATCTTTTTTTTTTTTTTCTTCTTCTTAGTTGGTACTACAAAATCGAACGCTAGCGATTGTAATAATCGACTTTTGTTCATTTCAGTATTACGGTTTCTGAATTAGAACAGATATTTATAAGTATAACATTTTATACAAGTGTTAATATTCTGTGTGCAAATTTCATTTATATATAATTTTTATAGTTATTCCATTCATTAAACAGTCCTAAACTCGTATTTTGATCTTCTCTATTGGCATTACTGACAATCGGCATTCTTCGTCGCAAGATTACTTGAAAAAGTTAAATGCAAATATACAATTATTATGATTTTGCAAGTCAAATTTAGAGGAATTATATTTAAATACTTATTTCATTCGTGAAATAATCTTAATAAATATCACTGGATAATCTCAAGCCCTCTCGTGATATTACTTGTGATATAATTTATTTTTATTTCAGACGAATAGCATATAGAAATTAATCAATAATATATTCTTCTCCACTGTATATAACTCTCTCCCTACGCTAACGTTCATAAATGCCAACCGCTGATTTGTGTTGTTTCCACTTAAAGTGTGCGGTACTCGAACACCGATTGTTTACCTTGCCCATGGGATACAAAAGTTGCAAGACTGGTCACAGCTCATCACATCTGCTAATTCTCGGATTAACTAACGCGGACAATCGTGGATTAAGGAGTTCAGAAGTCCATTATAAAGCGCAAAGGTTTTCCTGAACACGGTGAATCGCTCAGATTAGAATGGCTCTTTTTGAAACAACGAAACTATTTTCTTGCCTTGCTTTCTCCAATAACATTCTTCTTGTAGATGGCACAAAAGTTTCTTTGCCTGCGCTGCCTTTGTTGTTGTTGATTTTGTTTATTTACGGATTCTCATTAACATCAGCGTCCCATTCAATTCAGGACGTAAAATGACCGATAAATTTTGTTCGCAGGCCTCTTCTTTCAGGCTTGGGTTCCCTCATGACACCCCGTCTTCTTTAGCTCGCATACTTTCTTTAAATCTGAAAATTTTAAGATGTATGCACAACCCTTCAAATTACGAATGACAGATGAAAAACGGTAAATAATGTCCTAGTAACGCATGGACAAAAACGCACAAAATTATTGCATCAGCCCAATATTTGTTATCTAAAACAGACAAATAAATATAGCTTTATTGAGTAAAAGTAAAATTAATAAATAATTGATGATAGCGTCGAAAAAAATATATATCCAACAGCATGGAATTGTTAAATCAACGTAGAGAAATACCATAGAAGCTTAAGCAAAGTTAGAAGTGTAGGAAAATTCGGACAGCAATTGTTTTTTTTGTGTATCTATGCTAAGAGTGCGCTGTCAGTCCTGCAATAAAACAGATAGCGTCTCTTTCTGTGGGCAATGCTCGTATATAGTCAATGCTCTAACGTCAAACTGTGAATCAAAGGCCTTCACTTTCATGACAGCACACGTACACATACGAATTTATGTGACGCATATGTAGCAGCAATCGTTGAAGTTGTTACTTCCCTTAATGGCACCGAATAATTTATTGCTTGCCTTGACAACATAAGACTAACGCTAATAATGTACTCGTATATGAACAGATAAGTATACCGACAAATAGAGTGGAGGGAAAGACCAGAGAGCAGAAAAAGTGCAGCCTATCCTCGTAAATTTACTAGCTCTTAATATCATCTTGTGAAGTCCACTTGTTGCCAGGGTAAACGATGCTATTTAAACATTTGAACTCTAAGAGGAAATTAAGTTTTCATTTTCTATTGAATCTATAAGTCTAAGTCCTTGTGCCAGAGTATAAATGTTTGTACATTAACGCTGTTTCTTCTGGACAAAGAAGAGTAACAGCTGAAGAACATATCTCTAAATTGTGACAAAATTGATCTTAGATAAGAAAAATGTGAATACTTGTTATAAACGTGTCATGGAAGACCCGTAAAGCCCAATAACAGAAAACGAGCACCTAAAACTTATCTATTAGTTTAGAAGCCTTGAAAGAAGAACAGCACTGTGATTTGCATTAATGCTGATGTGCACACTAATGTAAAGACACTGCCAGGAGAAAGTATTGCAAAAGTTCTAAAGTTGCTCGGATATATGAAATACAAAGGGAAAATTTGTGCTGCCATGAAAACAAAATTGAAGGGAAAGAAGGTAAAATGAAAAAAATGGTTATAACTAGGGTCGTTTGGGGATATAATGCCTATTTTATATGCGTGTTTTTTCAATAAGTTTTGTTATATCTTTCAAGCCATAGGTAGACACATTTATCTTGAACTACAGTGTTAAAAATATAATCCTATATATAAAAAGAAAATTTATATGGTCCCTAAATTACAAGGCGATCATAAATGGAAAAAAATATTATTTATGTATACTGCTGCAAAACTTTGACTGAAATACGCTTAATTTTCGTACCTAATTTTAAAACAAATGTAGCAATTGTTATGCAATGGTTTCTAAAGAAAAAGTAATATGTTAAATTATGAAAAGTTCTGGGACTATTTAAGGGAATTTTACAGATAATTGCAGTAAAATTACTGTATTGTTTCAAAAATCATATTAAAAACTAAAACTGACGTACTTTTTAAATCTGAAGTTGCAAATTTCATATAAATTTATATTATTGCTTCTCATTAAAGTTTCATGAGCTTTCAGCTTCCCTTAAAGTGACAATCCATGTTATTCCCGTATTGAACGTTTTTCTTTAATACAGAGGGTGCCCAAAAATGTATACACACTTCAAGCAAAGACAAAACAGTGTTAACGTAACAAAAGTGAATTCATACAGACAGAAAATGATGAGCACTAATCATCTTAGACTTTTACAGTTACAACCGTTACTCAAACGGCGTCGATACACTTCTGAGTACGTTGAACTACTGATTGAGCAACGTTTGTGAAAGTGTCCTCAGCGATTGCAGCACATGCCGTTTCAATTTCTTCCCGAAGCGCTGCAAGTGTTGCTGGTTTTCTACGGTATACAACATCCTTAAGAGTTCCTCATAGGTAGAAGTCCAACGGAGTTAGATCCACTGCGCGGGGCTTGTTGCTGTGCGAGGTCTCCCAAAACTGCCCTTGTGAATGGTACCATGAGTCTCAAATTTATCTCGAAAGCGTGCAATTGTTACTCGCGTTGGCGGTTCTGTTCTGTAAACACGTCTCCATTGCCTTTGAACTTCAACAACATTCTCGATTTTCCAATACCACTTCAAAACTGCTTTCCGCTGTTCAAACAATAATCATGGCTCCATTTTGTTGTAGCAATGCTAGCATAACGTAATTTAAGTCACATCTGTTTACACATCATACGATAATCTTGACTTCATTTGTTTATTGTCTATTTACCTGTCACGTAGCAACGCTATCATAATGTAATGTGAATCATATCTGTTTACAGAAAATCATACTACACATTGCTGTTGTTTTTCTCTCCAACTTTGAAATATATTAAATAGATATCTACTGTGAAAGTGTGTATACATTTTTTGGCACCCTCGGTATTATATAGTTATATATAGACACACACACACACACACACACACACATATATATATATATATATATATATATATATATATACACCGCCACGGGTGGCCGAGGTCGTTAAGGCGCGGACTCGTGAGCGGGAGGTCTGGGTTCGAATGCCGCCAACATCGTCCTCCCTGACAGGTTTTTTCCAGGTTTTCCTCAGTCCTCATAAATGGCAAATGCCGGGGAGGTACCCTAAACTTAGGCCTGGAACGATTCCTTCCTTAAAAATAAATCCTTTCCCAATATATCATTTCATTTCCTGTATCATCAGTGTCCATCGCCTGTGGTGCCTCTGTAGCAAAAACGGGCGTTAGACACTATTCATTCATACATACATACATATACACTCAGGGGAAGGTCATTTAATTTAATACATATATTTGAACTTTCTGGCATTAGTGAATGGATAGTATGAACTACATGGTTATTTAAGAATTTTATCTTTCATGAAGCTGGAATTCCACAAATATTATTTTAATTGAGACAAATAATGAAAAAATGCATAAATAACTTCTCCGGTATAGTAGGTTATTCCTTTAAGGAAAAAATGCAAATCACCGAAAAATGATTTTCTTGAAAATCGCAATAAATGAACATTTATTTTCAATTGCCTGAATAAATATGTATTTACAAGAAAAAATTAGTAAAATATTATAAAGAATAATTATACTTGTAAAATTCTGGTCAACGCCGGGATTCGAACCACGGATCCTCAGCAATCCGTACTGATGCTCTTACCAACTAAGCCGTGACCCGAATTTTTCAAATCTGATTCTTTTTTTATAACTAATAGCTAATATGAAATAACCATATCTATAAAATATTATAATTTAATATACTGATAAGATTTAAGGAAGCAAAAGAGAAATATTTGGATTAAACAATTATGAAAATACATTTCCACTCTCTTTTGAAGAAGAAAAATATTTAAATTATGGTAATTTTAACAGGCATTACAACAAATGGTTTGCACATGTATAAATATTTGCTGTAAAACTAGAAAATCAAAATGTTCCCAAGAAAACTGCTGAAAATTATACAAGGAGTCGACGTGTGGTAGCCAAGTTTCTTGCCATTGCGAGGTTCAAATCTGGAAGACAAGTGAGGTCTGGGTCTGCTTTACATAAATTCTTGAGGTCTTTGTAGCTAAGTAACCAAGCAGTTTGACAGCGTGCCCCGTTCTGAAAATGCATATAATTACGAAATTTCATAAGCGACGAGAAGAACTTCATCTTCTACAGACAATGGTTGGTAGTTAACTATGTTAATACGATACGGAGAGTCCCTCCGCATGCCAGCACGTACTAAACACCATTCCTACAAGAAGAGAAACAAAAAACGTTTTATAACGCTGCAACTCCTTCCTATTTACATAGCCCGGTCTCCGCCTCCTTCCCATTGGATTAAGCCTGCCCCTGTGATTATCTGGGGAGCGAGAACATGATGGGGCGCGCATGAGCACAAAGGAAAACAGCCCCAAAATGTTCCTACATACATACACGCACGCGCGCGCTGAACTATTGTAATCGAGCACGATAATTTGATGGAGCGAAGCGTGCGTGGGTCATAAATGCTGATTTCTGCTAAAGTAAAACTTGTACACATGTTGTGTTTAGCATATTCCTGGTAGAACACTAGTGCGTGGTTAGCGAACAGCTCTATGAATAAAGCAGTGACACAAAGCGATCGGGAATAAAAATATTATGAGTGTCTAGCATTCTCAGCTTAGAGATCCCTGCTTCCTCAAGTGTCTAGGCCCGAAATATTCCAACACTGAAGGTTAGCAATATAATTTTCAGAAATGTTAAATCTACTGTATCCTGATTGAGTGATTGTTCTTATATTTTAAAATTATCTCCATATTTAAATATTCCTCGCCTTCTTCTGTTCATTCTTTCTTTCTTTCTTTCTTTCTTTCTTTCTTTCTTTCTTTCTTTCTTTCTTATAAGCGCACATGGATTTATGATTATATGTACTGTCTCAGAATCTATCAAAACTACAAATCTGGAAATTTCACTCCTCAGTTTGTTCTGGAGTTTTAACACGATATATTTTTAAACATATTCTTAAACTAGTAGTGGTAGTAGTGTATTTATTTACAAAATATATTGGTTACAAATCTAGCTCATCCATATCGCACAGATCGTGGGACAGTGCGTGCTTTCCCATTACACTAAGAAATACGTGAAACTGACACAAACCAATATTTAACGCTTAAGAGAAAAGCAGTAAATACAGAGGGTGCCAAAAAATGTGTACGCACTTCAGGCAAAGAAAAAACTGTGTTAACATAACAAAACTGAATTCACACAAACGGAAAATGATGAGCACTAATCATCTTAGACTTTTACAAAAGTCCTGGGATGAAAACTTTCAACTTTGCTGTTTTAATAATACGACGTACGCTGGTTCTGCTAATCCGAGTCTGGCGTGCACATTGCTTTGTAGATTTCTGCGGTGAGAGCTCAAAACGTTCCAAAACCATAGCCGAGGACCCGGGGCTTGTTGCTGTGCGAGGTCTGCTAGATCTGCCCTTGTGAACATCGAATACGGTACCACGAGTCTCAAATTTGTCTCGAATGCGTGCAATTGTTACTTGCATAGGCGAACCGCACACTTCTCCATTGTCTTTGAACTTCAACAACACTCTCGGTTTTCCAATACCACTTCAAAATTGCTTTCCGATGTTCAAACGATAATCTTGGCTCCACTCTGTTGTAGCAACGCTAGCATTACGTAATGTGAGTCACGTCTGTTTACAGAGCATCATACGATAATCTTGGCTTCGTTTGTTCAATTTTTTTTTTGATTAGGTTTATTTACGGACGCTCTTTATCGTCTCAGGTCATCAACGTCCCATTCAATTCCAGGCGCGAAAAGGCCGATAAATTTTGCTCAGAGGCCTCTTTTTTCAGGCTTGAGGTTCTTTATCGTGCCGTAAATGTACAACACGGGACCCACGGCTTTACTTCCCTTCCGAAGTAAGCCATATTTAGGATTTTTACGTCCGAAAATATCTATCGACCATGACCGGGATTGAACTTAAGATCTTAGGTCTACAGGGCAAGATTTTTACCACTAGACCACCAGGACCGATGTATCTTCGCACACCACGAGGAGAATTTGTGAGCATAGCGTATTTAAACATTCGCTTTTCCTTACTGTATACGTGTAATTTTTCGAAGCTATAACAAAACACTGTCAAGGTCAAGGGAATACAGAGCATCATGGCCCTATGAGTGTGTGCTTTTCTTTTCCATTTGCCTACTGCCCCAAAATGAACTTATTCAGTGATATAATTAAGAGTGATGTAAAGATTTTTCCAGAGCATTTAGAATCTTGAACTAATAATCTTAGGATCTGCATATCTCTTCATTATGGAGGTGTTGTAGGTAAAAACAGTCGTGTAGTTCAGAAATCCAGAGAAGACTATAAATAGAGTGATTATAAATGCTGAAAAAACATTCGACATAGTTGGAAGGTAATAGCGGGGAGCAGAGTTGTTGATCACGGCGGTAATATATTCCACCTTCCTGCACAGTATTTCGAAGTAAACGTTAACACCCAACCAAATGCCATGGTATTAACCACTCTCCTGGAAAGAAATTAATTCCACTTATAGTGAATATATTGACTTACATATCACGTAATAAAATCAATAAAAATGTGACAATTTGGTATCTTAGTTTTTTGTTGTGCAATGAAGATGAAATCTGCTTTCTTTTGTTTTGCAGATCTTTGACCCTGCTCATTTTCATCCTAGCGATCTACTTCAGTTCTACTCTTGCCAGACATGTGAGTATACAAACAGATTATTTAAGATATGGCAATTAAGCTGCAATGTTTGATTGTACTGTAATGTAATTACACATAGCGCTTTATTTAATTGCAATGTAATGTAATAAATACGCTGCCTAGCTGTAAAAAATATAAATATGATTTTTAAAATATCTATATTTTTCAACGCTTGTGTGTTTGAACTCCATGCAATTTTTAGAGATATTACAGTAGTTCATTTCTTGAAAGTGTTCAATGTGTTTGAAATATAATCAGAAATCGCCTCAGCTACCTCCGAAAATTTTCTTCCAGCAAATGTTAGGAATTTGCAGTCGGTTGCGTTTATGATCATATGTTACCGAATTTTTTTTTATATCTAAATATATTGTTATAGTATGTGTGATTTTCAGGTTCATCTCGTCGTGATTATAAACACTGACTTCAGTAGTTGATCTTTCAAATTGTGAGTCATTTTCACATACTAGCCATATTAAAATTCGGGGACCCACCTTTTTGTTGTCATACTTCAGTACACTTTCCTCCAAAACATTTTTCAATTTGTTAAATATTTTATACAGATTAAACTTTTATATAACATAACTTTAAAAAAAACACTCGATTCTGTGTGTGCACAAGAAATTTCCCTTCCTGTTCTATTCAAAAATACAATTAGCCTACGATATTTTCTATTCCGCCTTCTATGGTAACACATTTGCACAATCAAAGTAAATCATATGAAACTCAACCTGCAAGAAATTAAATCGGTCATCAATCTTTTGTTGTACATAGCAGTTCAAGTCAATTCTCTGCAACTGAAGTGAGCTGTACACGGCTGGTTTTGTTGATTTGTTTTATTTACTGACGCTGTTTAACGTCTCAGGTCATCAGCATCCCAATCAATTCAGGGTGTAAAACGGCCGACAAATTTTGCTCAGAGGCCTCTTCTTTCAGCAGTGAGGTTCTTTATCGTGCCGTAAATGTACAACACGGGACCCACGGCTATACTTCCCTTCTGAAGGAAGCCATACTTAGGATTTTTACGCGCGAAAAAGTCCACATATTCTAACCGGGACAAAATCGGCGATCTTGTGTTAAGGAGACACGTATGGTTACCTCTACACCAGCTGGACCGACGTACACGGCTGGTGTATATGATAGTGTGTTTCTTTTCATTCAGTTTGTGTAGTTTTCTGGTGATATTTCATTTGTATAATTTCCTTTTGTTTATTTTTTCGTTTGCTATCTCCGAACATGACCACCTCCTTGGTCTAGCGGTTAGCGTTGCTGACTGCTGTCCGGGAGGTCCGGGTTTCATTCCCGGAACCTACTTGATAATTTTTCTAAGATAGGGAGGTCTGGAACGGGGTCCATCCAGTCTCGTGAGGACAATTGGGGAGCTGCCTGATGGAGAGGTGGCGATCTCCGATCTAGTAAGCCGCGATATAGTGTGCTGATCACATGCCCCCTGCAATACTGCACTCTACCAATGAACTCATGTGATAGAGGTAGAAGATGCAGTGATCGTCGTGGTAAAGTTCAGGACCATATTGCATCTCCGAACATGCATTATGTTCCAAGATATCCTCGGACGTTGGCGACAAAGTTTAGATTACCAAACAAACATACGTGCTGAAAAGGGTGTAACTGATGACCAAATGAAACTTTCAAAATGTTTTTATAAATAAAATTTTATTGGAAGCAAACAGGGGGAGGGATTAGAGGACTGAGTAAGTTTAGTAGCGGTTGGTGGGTAGTAACCACATCCAACACAGATAAACTCCGCCTTCATACACTTTTTTAAAACTTACATAGTTATAGCTAGCGTCACGCTTCTTGGCTTCTGCAATTTATTAATCTAAAGTTAAGTTGCGAGTTACCAGAAAGCTTGCCACGCCCATCACGTGTAGTGACGATATGATTCGCCATTGCAGATAGCAGGTGTTGAAATGGAATCATACAGAGCAACAGTCGCATCTTTTTAACGTGCGATATTTAACATCAGTGCCTGAGATACTGTCACACTGTCAGTATTGTCACTGACAAGTCTCGCGGTTTTTATTTTAGGCACAGTAAGGTTCTGTTTGTCTCTAGGTCCTTAATTATCCTTCTGAAGCTTTGATGGAAATCAAATAAGTCAAGTAATTTTGTATGCGTTTTTTTTTTTTTTTTTTTTTTTTTTTTTATTGTCTGTGCTGTTCCCTCTTGAGCAGAAAAGTTTATTGTTCGTGAATAACTATACTTCAGTATCCTGGATATGATTTCAGGACATTCCACTTGTCTTGGAAACCTTTTCTTGATATTCTTGTAGTGCTCTTGTGAGCAGGTTCTGTCTTTATTACTTGCCTTTTCTCTCATAAAATTGTACAAATTAGGGGCAATATCGCGACTTTGGCTATGTAATGTTTTCCTTTCAAACTGAAAACAGCATAACTCTAATTAATGATGCAATGATACGCAAATTGAAAAGTTTACTAAGAACAAGGCCTCACTTATAAAAAAGATCTGAAAACTGTAAAGGCGCCCGTATCACTCTCCTTGTTATGTTTCGTCATAGATACTTTACAGGGTTTCTTTATTCTTTATATTGTAGAATTTCAGTATTTTCAGTATTTAAAACTGTGAATGAAATGCACTTTATGCTCGTAATTACGAATCGTTATAATTATTAAGTCGAGAACGGAAAAATATTACCATAAATTACGGTATATAAAACCCAAATTAACTAAAAAAATTTGAAACAACATTAACATATTTAATTAAAGAATAACATTAAGATTTAATACACTTAAATTTACACAGAGGGTGCCAAGGAATGTATACACACTTCAAGCAAAGAAAAAACTGTGTTAACATAACAAAACTGAATTCACACAAACAGAAAATGATGAGCACTAATCATCTTAGACTTTTACAGTTACAACAGTTGCTCAAAATGCCCACCATCGGCGTCGATACACTTCTGAGTACGTTGAACTACTGATTGAGCAACGTTTGCGAAAATGTCCTCAGCGATTGCACCACATGCCGTTTCAATTTCTACCCGAAGTGCTGCCAGTGTGGCTGGTTTTCTACGGTATACAACATCCTTAAGAGTTTCCCATAGGTAGAAGTCCAACGGAGTTAGGTACGGAGAACGCGGTGGAAACTCAATCGGACCTCTTTGTCCTATCCAGTGCCTTGGATACTTCAAAATAGCTTCCCGCTGTTCAAACGATAATCTTGGCTCATTTTGTAGTAGCAACGCTAGCATAACGTAATGTAAGTCAAATCTGTTTTCAGAACATCATACGATAATCTTGGCTTCATTTGTTCATTGTTGATTTACCTGTCATGTAGCAACGCTATCATAACGTAATATGAGTCACATCTGTTTACAGAACATCATACTACGCATTACTGTTGTTTTTCAATTCAACTTTGAAATATATTAAATAGATATCTACTGTGAAAGTGTGTGTATATTTTTGGCATCCTCGGTATATATTAAAAGTTACAATATATTAATTATAACCATGGAGATTATCAGAAGTATTTATGCGTGTTTTCTGGCAAGGAATTTTATTATCCGTCAGCGAGAATGTTTTTATACAACGAAATGCTGCATTCTAATTCGCTTAATATTGTACTACATTTTGTTGCTTTATGTTCGCTGAAACAATTTTTGTCTTACCTTTAGTCATTAGTGCTTCAATTAGTCCGCAAGTAACAAACAAGCTATTTTTATTATTTAGTCATTATCAAAAACGATTTTTTTTTTTTTTTTTTAACATTTTATGCTTATGTAGCTTGCATGTAATTTCAATTAGAAGGACTTCCTTGGAGATACACTTAATATTCGTAAATAAATAAATTCACTCCCTCATTTGCATATCATGGTTTCTCCCATCATTTGTGTAGCACTTGAAACTTGAGGATCCACACCTTGCACTTTCTTTTGGCATAGGTATTGAAAAATAGATCGTATTAAATAAAATATAGCAGGAAACAGGATGCGAAGTGAATGCATGCAGTGTTACACTGGCTTTTTGGTATTGCCCATTTAACAATTACTAGAATGTACTACAGCATTGTTGTACGATCGCTTGTAATTAGAGTATAGCCTGTCTAATCAAATTATTTGATATTTTGTTAAATTCCTTCCTAGGCACAGCTAAATACTATCCCACAACATTAAGAAAATAAATTCAGAAGATTCTAATGTTTTTAAGTAATGCAGAAGTACTTTTAAAATACAATTACACATGTTTTGGTCCACTATGTGACAGTTAAAAAAACATCTATCGGCAGATCGAAATAGCATCAAAGGAGGAAGGGTCAGTACTCCATGCAACTGTGTGCTAACGATAGTAACAATGAAGTTGCAAGAATACAATACTTTTGTCAAAATTGAAAGAATTTCGCCAATGTTGGTGAATTTACTGAAGAATGTAATAAAATCTTGGAATTAAATGACGACTTAAAGTAAAATTTAAAAAATATCATTTGAAAATATTAACATCTTTACAAAATATAAGGAAAAAAATATGTGCTTCTGAGTATTGTGCTATTAATAGTCTTAAATATGGAATTTAATACTAGTTCGCTCTTTATCAACAATATAATACTGATTAATAACTTTTTAAGAGTGATCTCGAAGAGTGTCGGCAAGGAGAGTTAAAATTCCTGAAGGAAAAAAAAACTGAGATCGTAAAAACAAAAGAATAACGCTGGCGTCAGAGCTACTCTTTCTGAGACACATGAGCCTCCAGATATTTGCTCTTTTTTAGCCGAAACAGCTGAAGCCACATACCCCCTTAGCTTAATTTGTCATTGACAAATTTCGCAACGTTTATTCTAGCTGCGGTGCGATGTCCTTCACAACATTGCAGCTCTTGAATTAAAACAAACATACACATATTGCAATGTTGCAAAAACGAGCCTGGCTGCAACAAGAACAAACATCAACGAAAACAAAACTCCCCGGGGCAAAAGTGGTGTGAGAACGTGTGTTTTCCCAAGAGTTTGTTACAGCTAGCGTAGAGCACACAAGGCCGCCTGGCGGATGTGAAGAAGCTGCAAGCCTGCCTCTCGCATGCAGAACAAGTTCAATAGCAGATTGTAAATAGGTCAGTTTTCTGTCCATCGTCGGGATAAGGTCAACGGCGAAATCGACCTTGAGTTCCCAGGTTCAGGCCTGCCGATTTTCTCAGGCTGCCCATCCAGCGCGAGAGTGCCTCTGCTGTGACAGGTTCATAAACGCCTCTGGCCATTTATCTCAGAACCAGGAGGGAATGAGTAATGCCCCCTTACCATCACAGATGTCTTCTCCTTGAAGAAATGTATCTCAATTTGACCTTCTCTACTCAAGTCCCACGATGTTCGCAGGCTTGCAAATTGTATTACAGACACTGTCGGAAACGTTTCCGAGCATGAGAGGAGGGTGTCAAAGTGGTCAAAAATTGATTGTTTCTTTCGGTTTTAAACAAGGTGTCTGTATTTTTACTTTCTTTTGTGTAATTGTGTATTTTGTTTAATGTGATGGACAGGTGGCAGCAGCAGCAGCAGCAGTAGTAGTAGTAGTAGTAGTAGTAGTAGTAGTAGTAGCAGTAGTAGTAGTAGTAGTAGTAGTAGTAGTAGTAGTAGTAGTAGTAGTAGTAGTAGTAGTAGTAGTAGTAGTAGAGCAACCGTGTATTTATTAGCTTTTTTTTTTTTTTTTTTTTTAACAAATCTAACTCATCCATTACGCACGGGTCCAGTGACCGACCGTACGTGTTTTTGCAATACAGTAGAACCCAAGGTGGCCGAGGTCGTTTAGGCGCGGACTCGTGAGCGGGAGGTCTGGGGTTCGAATCCCGCCAGGACCGTCCTCTCTGACAGAGGTTTATTCCAGGTTTTCATCAGTCCTCATAAATGGCAAATGCTGGGAAGGTACCCTAAAACTTAGGCCTGGAACGTTTCCTTCCTTAAAAATAAATCCATTCCCAATATCATTGTATCTCATATATCATCAGTGCCCATCGCCTGTGGTGTCTCTGTAGCCAAAACGGGCGCTAAACACCATTCATTCATTCCAATACATTAGGAAATATATGCAACTGCACAAATCAATATTTAACTCTTAAGAGACAAACAGTATATAATTAAATAAATAAATAAACGGAAAAAGAAGCATGCAAAAGTTAAGAACTTGCACACACATGAGTGTGTGTGTGTGTGTATATATATATATATATATATATATATATATATATATATATAAAAGAAAAATAAAAATAAAGTAACGCTGTTAGCAATGTAACAAATTAACAGTAATTATAGAAGCTTTAAAGCAGTTAAGATAAAGTCACACTTGAAATCGGTAAATTTCGAACTCGTTGAGTTCTTCTATAGCAAGAAGACACGTTTCACGATTGTTTCTCCGCACATATACGGCAGATTCTCGTGCCCTCTCTGTCTGTTACTTTATTCATCCGCCACATACCTAACCCAAACCAAGCGAGCCCCTGATACCAGGGTTTGACCCCTGTTTGGATGTGATGCTCCATCCTCCATCCAATTTTCAGCTCAGATTGTATCCCCAGCGAAACTTTTCTGCACACTCCGAAAGAGTCGTCAGTTGCCTATGAATGTCCCTCAAGCGTTTCTTAATTTTTCTCCAATCCCTTTCCCTTCTGTGATCCAAATGTTTCCCATTCCTATATTTTCCAAATCCCCTCTTAATTTTGAAAACCCCGGTCTTATCTGCTTGATCATATACATAAAAGCATCCATAAACAATTTGACAGCAGAGCAAAGGGAACATTCACCAAGAATTCTTCGTCCTGGCTGTTCTACATCCATCCAACGCAACATTCTTTAAACACGCCTATGATTTCTTAGTGCTCATGATCTTCATAGATTCCATACCACAACTACTTTATCAAAATGTGAAAAATCAGAGGAAACAACGTCTCATCTAATCTTTCACCGTGTAAAGGATATAACTAAATTGAATATCTCCAATATTTTTGTGTGTTATTACATACAAAAAATAGCCATTTATTTTTTTAAAAAATGCTGTTTTAAAACATTTGAGAAATTTTTACTCATATGTAACAAAAACATTATACATTTAATTTTATATAATAATTAATAATGGTATGTTATTCCAATTTATATTAGCATTAATATAGTGTAATACCGCAGCCATAAAATACAATAAAGCGAATTGTATTTGGAGATTAGATAACTAAAATAAATAGTACAGCAACAGTTTTATTCTTTAAAAGAGAGTCTACAGGATTCCCTATATTTTCCCATGTTATAATTTAAATAGCTCTTTTTGTAACTTAAGGTTTTTTTTGATGGTGTTTAACGCCCGTTTTTACTACTGAGGCACCACAGACGGTGGACACTGATGATACATGAAATGATATATTGGGAAAGGATTTATTTTAAAGGAAGGAAACGTTCCAAGCCTAAGTTTAGAGTACCTCCCCGGCATTTGCCATTTATGAGGACTGAGGAAAATTGAAGAAAACCTCAGTAAGGGAGGACGGTCCTGGTGGGATTCCAGCCCCTGACCTCCCGCTCACGAGTCCGCGCCTTAACGACGTCGGTCACCCGTGGCGGTCGTAACTTAAGTGAACATATATGTACATTATATCAAAATATTCCCAAAATAAAAGTATTCAGCAGTAGTACGAATACCGTGTTGTGTTACTGGAATACTGCTGTTCAGAACTGTTTGCATAGACTGGATCAACTTAATCTTAGGTATTTATTTACGTTGGGAGAAACAAAATTATACTTTTTTGCTTGTACTTAACATGTTAGGTTAAAAAATTATACAGTCGAAACATTTTAATACTTTTTGTAATCATTTAAATGTTAAATAAAACACACATTTTAAAAGCGCTGTATCACGTATGAAAATAATTATCTCAAAGTTTCATTTAGTCCTGGACAATGATGTGGTCCTCAAATATTTAGGATAAAGTACTTATTTAAAATGCAATGAATTTTTATTATCAAACTATCTCTTTTCCTCAATTAAAATTTTATTTAAAAGAACGAAAGTTTTGTACAACCATTTTCAATGTTATATTAGCTGCATTTAATCATAGCTGTTTAATGAACTTCAAAATAATGTGCGAATGAAGTCAATAACTTGATAATAAGCATATGAAAACGCTTTAAAATATAGGAAAAGATTTTTAACAACTAAAATAGAAATGTTAACGTTACTTCTGTTGCTAAAATTCTTCCAATGGGTGTGTATGTGGGTGGGTGTGAGTGGGGGAGGACCCTCAAGGTGTTTTTTTTTTTTTTGTTTTTTTTTTTAACCTGCAAAGTAGCGTTCTCACTGAAATCAAAATATAATTGCTAAAGCAGAAGAGAAGTATCTACGAGTCCTGTGAACGATTTTGTCTTTTCAGTACTATCGTTCTCACTGGAGAAAGTTTAACATTTTCCCTGTTATCGTTGATTACCATGAAAACTCCACTTTCTCTATCTGCTACTTCGTTGTTTTGAATCCATTATTATAATACGAATAGAGCTCTAATACTCTTCGGAGTGGATGAAGATATTTTGACACATCAGCCTTGCTCACGGCAAGCCGTTTGTGCCTATGGCCTGAATGGGGCACCTCCAGAAAGACAGGCTTAGTTTGAGGGAGACACCGCGCGGCCAGAATTCACGGGCAGACGCAGTTGGAGTCTATAGCATGGCTCCAGATAGGCCTGTAGTGCCCCCACCAAGAAGTGCGAGACTCTGAAAAGGTCCACAGCCATAACCTTCGCCGGGGAGAAACCTTTCTAAAGCGCAATTCATCATCACACCGCGTCAAACCCCATCTCGCCATCGACCCTGTAACAGACGTGGGTCCAATCCTGGCCAGGATCGATGAATTTTTTTTCAGGCGTAAAAATCCTAACTATGGCTTTCTTCTGAAGGGAAGTAAAGCCGTGGGCTCTGTGTCATAGATTTACACATGTAAAATTAATAATAATATTTAAATTGAGATAAGAATTGGAAGAATGTAAAAGGTTGAAGCTTTTTTTGTATTACCTAGCAGTATTAATAGGAGATGCCCTGCAATTACATTAGCTGCTAAACGAAATAGTATAGCATATCAAGGTTACCATACTAAAAAAGTAATTGGATTACGGTGAGGAATAATTTTATTTATTGTTTCAGAAAATCTCTTCTTTGTTTAATTTTTTTTAAACTTTTTTCCACAACATCCTCCAGCCTGAAAGAAGAGGCCCCTTGAGCAAAATGTATCGGGTGTTTCACACCCTGAACTGAATGGAATGCTGATGACCTGAAATGTTAAAAAGCGTCCGTAAATAAACCAAATCAACAACAACCCTGTAACAGAACCAACTGAATAAAATGGAATGAAAAGGATGAGCGGAAAATTCATGGAATGTAAATATCCATCCCAGCATCCGCCTAAGCAACCAAGGAAAACAACGAAAAAAAAAAAAAAATCAAGATCAGGATGACCGGTCCATCGACCCTGGCAGGATTGAACCCGCGATCTTGGGTCTACGAGGCAAGTATGGATTAAAACTATAGGAACTATTAAACCCTTGACCTATCATTTTCAGGAAGTATGAGAAGAAAAGCAATCAAGTTGTGGATAAGCGATTAAGTTAGTAAAAAAAACTTTATAAATGCCATTTACTGGCTGATACTATGTCAGCTTTTACTGCAAACAGCTGAGTGTGGTGAACATAAAATGCTTAATTAAACTCACTTCTGGTGTGAAATATCACATTAACCACACATTTTGTAATTCTGGACTACTTTGCGATTTCAAAATTTTAAAAAAAGTTAATCATAATTTTTAACATTACAAATATAATTTTTTGATTTAATATATTATTGGTATGATGCTTCTAGAAGTGTATTACTGACCATTGAACCTAAATTTTGAAAATGAACTTAGATAAGATTTAAACAAATTATTAAATAATATTTTGAACCGTACTGAACAGGTGCTGTTTTAACGGGATATATGATATTCTAGCCGATTGCTAGCCTGGTGGAAAGCGAAAACCAGTGATCTAGCAATTTTATAAAGTTATTGTGATTTTCCCGCTGAAGGTTTTGCACGCTTCCGCTATTAATTCACCTTTAATATGCCTTGAGACCCAAAGTGGGCTAGCAACATCAGCAGGGTCAAGACGTGATATAGATTGCGACCTTGAGCTCTACTATATCTCCACTAACACCACGTACCAATAAAAAAGGCCGGCGGCCGTATCACGACAACGCACTTTGCAAAAGCCGAGGTCTCATAACCCTCTCAATAGATCACTTAAACATGACATTCATACATCACGCCATGAGAAGAAGGTTCGTATGGGAGTTGTGTAGTGAATTCCGTAGAAAAATTTCGTATTATTTGAATGATAATAAATGAAGTTCCTATACTAACTCTGTATGTGGGCTGTATTCCACAGAAATTTTGCAGAAAAATCTCGTTTTCGTTCTTGCGATTTTCAGATATTAAACGTAATATTATGCAAATAATCAGCTGAACATAAAGAGTAATTGCTCCAAATAAATACATTTCATACAGAAAAGCATACATATCGATGTAATTCAAGAAACGTTTACTTGAAATATTTATCTTCGTTTACAGAAATAAAGTTGCAATACTAATTAAATTAAAATCAGGAAGGTAAGGCATTTGGATGTTTTAAAGGCATCTATCCTTTTTTCATGAATAATAATAATAATACATTCTTCACAATGCTTTATTCCTAATTAAAAATTTTCCGGTCCTCAGTGCAAATTTATATGCAATCAGTGATAAATAATTAGTAACAAAACTAAATACAATTACAATAACATGACAATTACACTAAATTTTTTAGTTTTTAAAAAAAAAATAATAAAAGAGAGAGCACTCGTTTTGTTTTTTGCTTTATGACTCGGTATTTGCATTAATTTTCAGCTTCCCGAAACCTCATCTTGCTGTTAGTGTCCATGGAAAATAGCATCTACACATGATGACGTATTTGTTTGGGAACTTGGGATAGTAGTTCCAACAATTTTAACAAACATCAAGATAATAATTGTTCGGGTTAACAAGAAAGATCTTGAATATGACGATCAACAACGTCTATCTAAATCTAATATGATCTAAAGTCAGTGTAACCAACACCTAAAAGAACCATTATGCCGAATGTTTTGAAACGAATATACCAACTTAACACTTGTTTTTTTTTTTTTTCTTGGCTTTTTATATTGAAATGTGTGTCATTTTTACAATTAATTTTCTTATAACTACTTCATTTTGAAATGCTGAGATTAAAAACTACCGTTGCGCACCACCAGAAAAAAGCATTGGCAATCATGGAGTTTAAGATGGTTCATAAAGTCTGAGTGTAGCAGATTTCTCCATCCCGCCAATGCAAACTCGAACTATGACCATCAAGAGTATGTAAGAAAGCTTCATCTTCCCTGCGATTCCAGAGATAAGAATTAAAATCAACACGGTTACAGTAAAATTATTTTTCTGCTAAATTTTGATATATAAAACGTCATTTATTACAATGGATTCTAATAATACTACATTACAATGCATTATTTTCAACATAAATATAACTAAACGAATAAAATTCCATAATTTCTTTTGAGTTTCAACAAAGCTGTCTGTCTCGTGTTTCATTCTTGGTACGCATTATTAAAGTTATCAGTTTACCATTGGTTGATTCACTCTATAGTTTTAATCTTTTCGTATTATTGGCTATGTATGTGTTCCTTTGAACCGTTACACTTATATTATTAGGTATTCTCATAAAAGCCAACAAACAAACATTAAGATATACAGTGTAATAGCCCTTTTCTGACATATGAAGTGTATAAAATGAGCTTACTAGATTTATTCGATTTAAAACCTATTACCAATGAATATTTGTTATTTGAGTTGAAAATTAAAGTCCTTACCTAACATAAAACATGTGTAAATAAACTTTTAAATGTGTGTGATTTAAAACACACATTTAAAAGTTTATTTACACATGTTTTATGTTTGCAGCTTTAAATAGAATATTATAGTCTTTATCTTACGTTAATAATATACGCCATTAACTTCTTAAACTAATATAGCTAAATAACTATTGTCATTAAATGTTTGGCGCTTTATATTGAGCATTACATCCTTTACCTAATATAAAAACATACACAAATGAATATATTAAATATCTGCTACCAATGAGTGTTTAGGGCCTTATATGGGATATTTCCTCTTCAGTTATCAGAAATATTACCATCAGAAGACTGTGGTGATTTTAGTTGTTACCTTTTGTAATGTAGCGTCGTCATCTATAAATAAACGTGCTAAATAGCAGTGCAGTTTCATATTCATTGTTAACGTACCTGAAAGAAAGTGGCCGCCATTTTGTCAAGGTTCTTCTGAAAATGAGTCCTAGTATTTAAACAAGAGCACTAAGTTTTTTTTTTTTAATTGCAAATGGGACAGAAATACTTCGTTTCTCTCTCACTGTGAAAATAATACTTAAGAAGACATTGTGTCAGTATTCACTGGTCTCGGAATATTTACAATTAGCGGCTTGCAGTGAAGAAATTCTCTCCCCTCAAGTGAAAGGGGTGGGGGAGAAAGTCTGAGGTAGATGAGTGGTTCTTAAGAGAATCTACTGGACCAGGCTACTGAATAAGATGTCTGTTCTGTTCGTATCATTTCATTTGTTATCCTCAACTCCACTTAAGATAAGAACAAAGTTTGAAATTGAAACCTGCATAGTTCTAGTGTTAATGTAAATAACAATACTTTGGAAGCAGATGAGGAACGGAGAGATGCGGTGGTTGTACCTGCTAGCCCTTGAATCTTCCAAACTATCACCACGTCTTTAATGAAACCAGACATGCAGAAATATGCATTTATACCAAAATCAAGTACTTATAGAGTAGCATAATAAAGGATGAACGAGTTTTTCGACATCATAGAAACCCTAATGGGTATTTTGTACCATGCTGGGGGCACTTCCGGGAGGAAGAAGTGAGATAAGGAAAACGCAGGGCGCCCAGATTCCGGAGCGGCAATGCACGGGCGTAGGCGAAGTTCCAAGCGTTTACCGGCAAGATCTGCGAGAGCCACACGCGACGCTAGGACAGAGCGCAAATCCATCCTCACGTCACATAGCATCAGCTGGCCCCCTCCTGACAAGTTCGAGCCTTCAACCAGAACTACTAAATGGGAGAGGAAAAAAATTGTGTAAAGAAATTATTCATACCAGCATTCGCTTAGGTAATCTACGGAAATCAAAAATTTCAAGGCCAGGAAGACCTTTCCCAAGGAGTTTAAACCTTGGCATCCCACACCTGACCCACACCTGATACCTCTCTGTAGATACTATCTTCTTCAGTAACCACGTATAAGATCATAGTTGACTATGCTACTTTGGGGGATTTTGTCATATTGAAAACCATCAGGAGAATCAAAGGATCCAAGTCTCGGAGTTCGGCCATCATAATCATTTCTTAGCTTGTAGCTTCAATCTCCTAAATTAATTGGAGTAAGGCGTTGCACAACTGTAGGAAAAGAACAACGAAATATACGTGTATGTTTAAAACTTAAAAATGCAAGGACAAAAGAGCGAAGCTACTCTTGTTGTTGCAATGTATTTGTCCATCACTGTAGATTGCGCAAAGCTCATAAAACTCCGTTTAGTGACTAGCGAATTGCAAGGTTACAGGCAACTTGATCTTGTTGGCCGTTCCAAAGTACCCGGTACAATGACTCACCTGTTCTCTTGCACACTCAGAGCAACGACCCGAAGTGAGCTATAGCAAATCCTAACACCCAGGTAGCTTAGTTTTTACAGAAGGCTGCAAGGCAAGCATTCGAGAAGCTGTCGACCGAAGAGGGTGTAACCCAGATCTCGTGAACGCTATAACGGTTAATTGAAATCATGGAAAGATCTCAGCTACATCCTACTGGGGCCTGCACAACTCAAATTCTATTTAAAGGAGAAATAATCTTTTAAAAAAATGTACATTTTAACCATGACTATTGTTAGATACTTTCCTCAAATTGGAATGATACAAGACCACTGGCCTTATTTCATTCAGAAAGTACGTTAATTTTATTTGTTTGATTCTTCTTTTAATTATTTGTGTCGTCTTTGCGCGGAATTCTTCTCTTCCTAATACCTTTTCTCTCTTCCTTTTCCTCGTTCTGTTCACCTGGTTATATCAGGATGGCTCGCCAATTAATATTTGGTTTCTATTGGTTACCTCATCAATCGATGTCACAGCTGTGACATAATCATTTTGACTGACTCTTTCGTCTTTCTTCTCACTGAGAATCATCTCGGGACAGTGGGGGACTATAGTTGTTTTTGTCCTAATTAAAAGTGATAAGCCCGGAGCCTTCTCCAAAGGATAATCCAGGTGCATATGTTTCAAAACTTTATTGCAATGCATTTGACTATGTTGGAGTAGAATTTTACTTCATAATTCTTTAAATGAACAGGGAACTTGTATTTGAAAGCCAGTGAGTTATAAATTAATGATCATTTTGTGCCACATAAACTCTCTTACTTATTACCCCAGAGGGAGATTTTATTAAATGCTTGTGTCCATGTAATTTTGTATTAATATTTTATTCAGTTTGTTAAGAGAATAATTTGAGAATTTACATTTGTTATAAGATATATTGTTCATTTATATATTAGGTAATTTTGCGGTTTTCAAGCTGAAACCTATTTATTGGGTGTATTACATTTACTTCCATCATGTTAATTGCTTATGTTGTAATTGTAAAGCTACCTTTCTCTGATCACATCCTGCGGTTCTCTTTCCATTACACTTCCAAGGCTGAAGATTGTTCAACATTAACGGGAGGTGTCAAACTTTGGTTGTGCAGTTACAGACCGTAATAAATATCATATTTGAAGTCTTCTTTCCACTGAAATCAAAGAAGGAATGCATTTTATGAAGGTATTTTACTAAAAATTTCAAATTCAAAACCCAAATAGATACCACAATCTGATGGCCCATAATGTAGATTCCTCGCTGGTTACCGAACACTAAAAACTCCACTCTTTCGTCATATCTGATATAGTGTATAACAGTATAGAAAAGTATTTTGGTATAACAGAAGGTATGAAAGTACTCCACATGCTTCATCTATGTCCCAAATTGATCTTCATATCGTTCATAGCACGCTTTGGAGTATTTCAGTAATCTCATATAAACCCCAGTATGTGAGAATTAATCTCACCAAAGCGTGCAGTGTGTCTTGCTTTCCAGATAGTATACGACAAATGGTTGCAATCGACCATACATTGAAACTACCATTGCGTTGAAAACAAAATAGATGTTGATTCACAGTGCATTTCGGTGAAATGCAAAACTTGTCCACTGCGCGGAACATGTAAACTTATAGACTGAAACCTATTGGCAAAGAGAGCGTACTAGCACTGAATCCACTCCTTTTTCTCTGACGTAAACCATATTAACTCCATGCAGACATCTCTAGACATGTTGATGAAGAGGAGTTTTTTCCCTCCAAGATTTAGGAAGATTAATGATGACGTAACTTTTCAGCAGCAAAGAGTTTCATTGAAATTTCATTTCTTAATTCATACAATACGGGCTTGTCCAGGTATAGTGGTCGCCCAGATATTATACCGATTGCACATTTGGGGAACACTTCAAGGATTTCCTGTTTGTTTCTAGCACCTTTTAGATAATAAGCAAACATATTATGCTTGCTTGTAGATCAATCAAAAACAATAAAAATACATATATTAAATTGCATTCCGTGTTGCTTGGCAAGCACTAACTCCTGTAACAATAATTTAAAGATGCAATGGTATACCATTAAAAGCTAAACTGGTGTTTCAGGCATCCTCCAGTCGCTATATTTATAATGAAACAGATAAGCTGCAGGTACCCCAGAATTGCTTTCTGGCTGGATCTCAGAGCCAAGACACACATATGTCATCATCTAACCTTTGCTCCCTCTTCGAAGTATAGCACAAGCTTCCCACCCCTGATCTCAAGTTCACGCAAAGGAACTGGGTCATTAAGTCTGTGTGTTCATTATGCACTTTACACGGTCACACGGGCATAGCTTTTCACACAGCCTGTCAGAGGGACTCTCAATAAGTCAGTTTCGAAATGCGTTGGGTCAAGCTGTCTAACGAATCTCAACATGCACAAATATGTCCAAAAACTAGAAAACACCGCGCCAGAAATGAGTTAATTACCACTTCTCTAGCTCGAAGACTTCATAAATCAAACATCTGATCCTACTTCATGTCATCTATTTGAGACTGTTTCACCAACAATATATGATCACAATCTTTAATGAGGACAAACTATTTTGAATTGCAATTGTATAATAATGAACGCCATGTGATTTAAAGCTTGCAAACGGATTTTTTCGTAGAAAACGTTCTGAAACCGAAAAGTGTTGTCCTTGAGGCGACAATCTGGTACCAAAATGGCCAAAATGATCATTTTTGCAGAAATGTTTTTTTAAAGAAATAGTATACAAGTTTGTCGTGTTTAATTTTTAGCCTGAAATTATTTTTCCCCTAATTCATTTGGAATATGTCGGTCCTGGTGGTGTAAGTGATTACCATATTTGCCTCCTAAACCCAAGATCGCGGGTTCGAACCCGGCCAGGACCAATGGGGTTTTTCGGGCGTAAAAATCCTAAATATGACTTCCTTCGGAAGGGAAGTAAAGCCGTGGGTCCCATGTCGTACATTTACGGCACGAAAAAGAACCTCAAGTCTGAAAGAGAGGCCTCTGAGCAAAATTTGTCGGCAATTTCACGCCCTGAGTTGAATGGAACACTGGAGACCTGAGATGTTTAAGAGCTTCCATAAATAAATCAATCAAAAAAATTGGAATGTATTGAAATGTACCTTTGTAAGAGTCTTGCAATGGAAAAAAAGAGGGCATGGTGCACTTTTAAATTTGATATCTCAGCCATGTCACAGTCTATGTAGTCATTTTAGTCTTATAAAACATTTTCTTATTTATAATTATACATTTGTGTTGTAGTTGTTAATTTCGTAAATCTGTTCTCTAATGAATAAAACTTGAAAATATAAATAAATGAATGTGCCTATTTACAAACCAATAACTTTGGGATAGTTATTTAATTTGTATTATTGCCTGTTTAATTCTTATATAAATAATGTAAAGTGTCAAGTAGAAAAATACCAAGGAGCAGAAAAGTTAACATTATGACTGAAAAAAGATGGCACAGTAGTGAAATAAAAACCAATGAGGAAGTAAATGCTAAAAGTTCTATGAGTGAATCTCAACCTGTGTGTGTAAATTATTGTATTTATTGCATGCATTATCATGTACTATATTGTTTAAGTAATAGTGTTAATATTACGTACACGTTCTAATGTATAACTCAATGCTAACAAGTTTCAAGATGATGAAATAGTAACAAAAGGTGAGCACAAAAGACAAGCTTTATATACTTTTAATGGCCATGTTGCGAGTAGAGAGCAATTATGATTTGAACTTCGGTCGTATATTTTTAACTTTTAAAGTGTCGCGGGCAACGTGTGTATGTCTATCTGTGAATCCCGTCGGCGTCAAAAAACCGTTTGGAGGTGATTTTTCATGAGAGTATATTTCGCCTCGTTTCAGAACCCTTTTTCGATGAAATCTCTATACTGTTCATGTATAGTTGCATGTTCAATTCGACTTAAGGATGGCAAACGTGACGGCCAGTAGTGTCTTGTGCTGAGTGAGTTGTCAAAAGTTTTACGTGTCGTAATTAGAGGGCCTGTGACTTGAACGTGAGGATAGATGCATATCAAAATTAGGTTATAATTATTATCTCCTTCCAAGGCGACGAGAATCGAGTGTAGGTCAAGGTCATTACACCGAACCTGGGGTTATTTTCAGAAACATCTGCCAATGGGCACAAGTTACGATCAATAAAGTGTTTAGTGTAAATGTTACTCCGTGTAATCATTTTAACGGACATCATCCTCTCCCAGTGCTGTTCAGCGGGGCTCAACAAAGCACAGCGAAAGACATCCATGAGATTCTATTGTCGAGAAACGTAGGCAACAGGCCGAGGCGAGCAACAACCAACAACACAAAACAGCTTCAAAATGTTGCAGAGTCAGACTACATTTTAATCAATAATACCAAATGTTTTAGGCAATTCAGACTCTTAAACACCAGTGTAATAGAGAAGAAGATACTACATACTGTCTTCAAAAGAAATACATAAAGCTGTACCAGGGCAAACACTAAATGAAACTTTCACAGTTTGATTTGGAATATTTGCCCCAAGGAGGTGTTTGTATAATAAATACCTCTATGGCAGTGACAAAAGCTATTTCTCTCTTTAACCTAGGACAACACCAAACAAAACTTTAAGAAAAAAATTAAATCACTAACAGCCAGCAGAATAAACAAATGCAGAGACAGGCGTTGCATGCAACAAAATGTCAATAATAATCAAGGAAGAAGCCTTGTAAGGTGCTGGAAAATTCTTTTGGGTGAACAATATTTTTTAACCCAAAACTTTAAGTTGCTTTTTCTTGAAATTGTAATTTTCATGCATGAAGGCATAACTTTTTTACTGTAAATATTGCTACATTGGCCTAAAAGTTTTACCATTTGTATAACTTTATTTAGAGAAAAAGTGCTGTGCATTTTTATAACAATGTTGTATACATTTTTACCTTCAGAAATTAAATTTAAAAATGTATAACTATAAATATACTCAACATTTTGAAAAACCAATGCAAAATTTAATTGTATGATATATAAGGTATTGGCATGTAAAATTCCAAAATGATGTCTTAAATCGAAATATAAAAAAGTATACCCCATATGTATCTTTATTTTGAAAAGGAAACATATATTTAAAAAAAACTATTTTAGCTAGAGCATTAACAAGTATATCAATAATTTTTCATACGTAAGAAAGTTAACCCTATTATATGTGCTTCAATTGAAAAAAAAAAAAAAAAAAAAAAAGTTCCATTTGGTAATAGTGTGGCCTAAATGTGACGTGCTTTTAATGGAAAACTGTTATTTAGTTAGATAGACTAGAGGCATTAACGATTTCTTGTTTTTTGAATCGACACATGTATTCCCAATTGAATCTCATGAATGATGGAATTTATCCGTAATAATATAATACCTATCTAAGATACACCCCAGATCCGCAATTAATCAGGATTTGGTTAAATTTTACTCTTGTACAACCGTTCTTTCCTTCCTTCCTTCCTTCCTTCCTTCCTTCCTTCCTTCCTTCCTCCCTTCTTTCTTTCTTTCCTTGTTTCTTTTCCCCTCCCGCTTATGAGACTAATAATTTCTGTTCTTCAAATAAGGATATCGATCAATGTTACCTTTCCATGATATTTCCTAAGCAATTTTTCTCCCTACATAAATATCTGCAAATCATTATTCATGACACTATAATTTGTATTTTTTAACAAACTTACTTCTGTTTCTTTTAAACACGTTTCATTCATATGTAAATATTTATTCAACATAATTGGAAAATAATTTGATGGTGTTTAAAAGTAACTAATTTACCCTTGTTTTAATGTAAAAATTTTGTCTAATTAATCTGTCAACAGCACAAAAATATTCTTGGACTGAACTGATTCAGTCACCCTACACACTGCATCAAGCTTTTCTACTCAATTGTAGATAGATGCTCTACTTAAGTGTGAAGCATTGTTTTGTGTATTGTAATAGACATTACCCCATTCGCATTATAAAATATAATTATAAACATTAATGCAATGTGGTCGGTCTTAGTGGCCTAACCATAGTACCTCGTAGACCCAAGGCCGCGGGTTCGATGAATTTTTAGAGCTTAAAAATCCTAAGTATGAATTTCTCCGGAAGTAAAGTAAAGACGTGAATCCCGTGTTGTAAATTTGCGTTACGTATATGAACATCAAAATGTAACTGTCTCGGCGTTTCTATAAATCTTTAAAGACATGCTGGTAACCATTTTGACACACCTTCAGAATCGCTTTCGCAAACTTCACACCGCTTCTGATGATGGAAAAGATCTCCCACTAAGCTTCAATTTGAGGGGCTAAATGGGGTGATTGAGGGACCCACGTCACAATGATTCTGACTGAAAAAAGAGGCTTCTGAGCAAATTTTATCGGTCGTTTCACGCCCTGAATTGAATAGGACACAATAACTTGAGATGCTTTAAAGAGTCCTTAAATAAATAAAATTTAAAAAAAAAAACATAAACTTTTGTGAGATATTCAACAACAAAATTTGATGTCGTGCGTTATCGTGGTGCAGCATCGAGTTTGTTGCACAAAAATGTGGTCTTTTGCATGTGATATGGCCTTGTAAAGTATTCAGGACATCTATAGTATTGCCCATTTACAGTTGTGTATACAATGGAATGACTTTCCTAGAAGAAGCAACCAATTTTATTTTATTTTATTTCCACAGATCTAGCTGTTTGCTTCCAGGATCGAAATAATGCAGCCAAGTTTCACCAGTAGTGTTTACCTTTGAAATAAAACCCGCATCTTACTATAACGTCAACTTCAACTGCATTCAAACCTGCACGCGAGCGTCCTTTGGTTAGGGAATCAGAACCCACCGTGCACAAACACATCTCAAGTGCAACTTTTCATATACCAACATGAAATTTTCAGAATTTCTGAAAGTGTTCATAATGTTATTGGGCAAGCCTCTCTCACAATGATAGCAACTGTGTTCATGCTTTCTCCGGTTGTAGCTCAATTGGAACTTTCCTTTGAAATTAATTGCCTCCTCTCTCTGGACGTTTTAAACCATCTGCGAACTGTGCAATAGGGAAGAACAAATCCTCTATATGCCTCCTGTAACATTGTTAAATATTTGTTGAGACGAAAACAGAATTTCAGAGCCGAATATTCTTTCTTTTTGTTGAAAACGGAACTGAACATGTCTCAACTTGCACACCTCTCACAGGTTGGACCCTTAAATAACAACAATAAAACTAGTATCACGTGTACATTACGCACTGAGCAAAAAAAAAAAATGAAAGATAAATTTTAGCGCAAGAAATTATGCCTGTAAAAAAGTATAATAGTTTTTTATTGAACAGCCCTCGTAAGAGTATGTACCGCTCTTAAAACTTCACCTACGAAATGTTAATTTCTCATTACTTTCTGCTGATTTTATACTTTTACTTTTAAGTAATGGTTATGGGCCTAATAGCGTATTTTCTGAACTTATTAAATATTATTTAAACTATTTCTAAGCGTATTTCACGCCTCTTACAAGCTCTATTACTACTTATTCCAACTTTACCATTAGAAGTGTTGTGTTGAGAGCTGTACAGCACACTTACTTCACTTGCGAGTGTTTGCTCTTAAGAATGAAATGAAATATTGCAACATCCATCACGTCATTGTATAGTGTGATGAATGAATCTGTTCCTCCTTCCGCACTTCTGCGGCGTAACAGCGATCAGCGAGGCTCTGCTAGCATTCATAAGCACAAGAAGCTTTAATTTCCTGTTTGTTATTTCAGTATTTGTTCTGAAATATACACGGGATTCTTCAAAATATGCCATAGAGACTTCAGTTTATCTATTCTAACCACGATAAGATATTTCCAAGCCTACCATATGAAAACTCCCCTTAAATATCCCAAAAGGTCCTTTCAATTCCAAAAAATCAGCAGACATTGAGGAACAGAGATGCTCTTAAATGACTTAAACGTTTCACTGAAAAGAGTGGGGTGCAGCCTAAATAAACATTATTTTATTCTGTATTTCAGTTGTGGTTTCAGCATTTAAAGGGTTGTTGATTTTTTTTTTTTTTTATTGATTTATTTAAGGACGCTCTTTAACAGCTCAGGTCATCAGCGTCCCATTCAACTCAAGGCCTGAAACGACAGACAAATTTTGCTCAGAGGCCTCTCTTTCAGGCTTGAGGTTCTTTTTCGTGCCGCAAATGTACGACACTTTACTTCCCTTCCGAAGGAAGCCATACTTAGGATTTTTACGCTCGAAAAAAATCCTAACCGGGATTGAAGCCGCGATCTTTGGTCAATAGTTACCAGTAGACCACCAGGACCGACATATATCTTTCTAAAATAATAGTACTCGGTAAATTATCATGCATTAATCTCTACGAGAAAGATTGAATAGCTTCTATTTGTTCAATTCAAAATAAATACATAGCTGGAATGGTGTGGTACATGCATATGGTCAATATCTCTCTTCTTTTTTTTTTTTCTCCAAAAATTGTCTGAAACAGCAACTTGACAACACTTTGAAGCTGTAGGGTTGCACAGTAGTCAGCGCATATGCCCACCTTGAACAAAAGCGGAAGATGCAGCGAAAACAAAGGAGGAAGCAAAAGAGTGGAGGCTGATAGCAAAGAAGGACAAAACAGAGAGGGGTATAGTAAAAGGGGGGAGTTCGGTGAGTAAGGGTAGCATAAATTAGAGGGGGTTGAAAGTCACGTCTAAGAAAAAGATAAAGAACGTGAATTAGGTGCTAGATGAGCTTTGTTAGAGAGCCATGTAGGCTAATTTCCAGCAATGGGATCCACCCCTACAGTCCTGAAGGGAGTCGTAAAGGACAGACCGTCTCTTGATTGTTATAAAGGGTTACAAACTAATGGCACCATTAGCAACTTCTCTCCTTTTCGAAAGGACTATTTACAACGGGTTTCGAGACCTTTCCTGGTGCAACTCCTACAGTACAGACATATTTTAAAATTGTTTACGATCGGAAAGTTGTCATAAAGAATCAATTGTGGTTTCCTCTCCTCTTCTACCCCTTAATGACGCTCGTCTGTGAAATGTTACACTCAGCCGAGAGCGCTATTATAAAGTACATTAAATGACATCTTGGTATTTAGTAAATCCGTTTAACACCGAAGCAAACGTGTGGACAATAAGTTGCGAAGTCAGGGCAAAGAAATTAGAAGCTGGCGGTACTTCAAAGATGACAAACCTTGCAGCAGGAGTTTTGTACACAGCTAGCTGTCTTGCCCGCAGGACAGATTCAAAGAAGTTCCTGCCAGAGGGTGAGCCAAGCATCTTGCAATGTGCGTATGAAATTCTTATTGTAATTTTCACGAAATGTCTTTATTCTCATAAATTAATAATGCATATAATTCCATTAATATGTAATATTTTCTCTAAAAGCTATTTTTGCTCTCTGTCAATGCCGGAAGCTATGCACTGACACTTTACATTGAAGCGGTTTAGACTTTGTTGTTGACCACGTTGGCGCCAAATTATGAAGTTGTTTAGTAGGCCTCAGCTGTGTGCCCCAGGTCTGGCACCAATTTTGTTTTGAAGCGATTCGTTGTCGACGTTAGTAGCCCCACGTTGTGATGCCAATTTTGAAATGTTTTTGTAGATTGATTATTGGTCGATTCGGTGTTGTTGCCCACGCTTCAATGACATTTTCTGAAGGTGAATTCTGCTATTTTGACATGTACTCAACAGAAATAGGAGAAGATTTCAATAGAGTAAATAAGCATCGATGCAACATAATATATACATTGGTATTTTATTATGTCCAAAATCGTTTGCGTCCTCTGGTGTTTTATGTACGATAGACTTAGCTACGCCGATACAAACGTAGTTGCCGGGTGTGAAACTTATAGATGAGTGCCGCGGCGCGTAAAACTGGAAACAATTTAAATGAGGTATCGGAAATGTATGTCCTCATCGGAAGTAGAACCCGTTATCTGTGTCTGAGAACTGGGTTGCCTCTCACTGCATCTGTAATTTACACAATCTATCTCGCCGCGTGTAAAACTTCAAACTGAGTAATGCATACTGAGAACTGAGGAATCGCTTATCTCTAGCCGCCTGTAGAACTTATAACTGCTTGCCTCAGCAACGTTGAAATTAGAACTGTCTGAGCCGAACTGAATGCCCCAACCGAGCAAACGCTCCTTTATATATAAAATTTAAAACAAGTAATCACTGGCTTTAACGACTGCCACGAGGCACGCAATCTTCTCGCGTATCTTTGAAAGTTCAAACATATATTTTCCATTGGTTGTTTTAAGTTCACTCAAGCGTGCTATTCGCTATTTTTTGAGAGTTGAAAAAAAATTTATTAGCACTGACTGGTTTAAAGGGCTAACAGTACAACGCCTCTCGGGTTCAGAGACCTTAACAAGTTTTAAAGTCCTTCGGTTTATTAACTTTGCAATGGCAGTCTTTATTATTTTTGTGGGGCTTCACTGTGTCCCTTTTTCCTTCCTATTGTGTAGTTTTATGATCCTCTTGGCCTTCCAAGCTTCCGTAACAAAACACCAAGAAACTTTCTTTTTTATACAATTCTTACATTGAAGATAAAGCTTATGATGTAAAATATGATCATTGTGTTTGCATGAATATGCATTATAATTAATTTCAACGGGGGTGGAAAGGAGGAACTGTTACAATATCCGTGATTTATATCCAGACTTGCCTGTTATCGATATCTCACGAGCAACCTTTCCTCTCATCTTTAGGAGCGTTCTTTAGGCTTGTAAAAATATGAACACCCAAAGTGGATTTAAAAGCTGCTACCTCCACAAACAGCTAAAGTGTTTTTTCCCGATTTTCATAAAGTCGATGATACTCTGCACTTCTTAACTGCATTAACCTCATCTTATACTCGTTCGTTGTAGTTATATATACATACATTACTTGCAATTATTTGTATTCTATTAATATTAAATTCTTTTTTTTTTTCAGCAATATGCTCCATAGCCTGCATTTTCCGTTTTCGTATCTATAGGAAGGAACAGCGGCATTCATTTACGCTAAGCTATCCAAGCGAGGAGAGTGTTTCTGACGCTAAGTGATAAATTTTTGCCACTTTTATAATGTACGTAAAACTCGGATTTACCTAGCCGGATAGTGGGATCAGTACGCAATAATGAAACATGCATTTAAAAGGAAAATGAATAGCTTAATTAAACTCTATAACTTAAAGTAAAAAAAAAAAAAATCGGAAAATTTTTAATTACCTGCACTCTTTAAATCTCCATCTCTTGACCTTAAACGTTGAAGTATCCAAAATTTCAAACATCTTTTTCTCAGTTTTAACATTTAGTATGTGTACTTCCACTCAAAACCTATATTTTGTATGTGCATGCATGAAACTTTTTGAGATATTTTGTAGACCTTACTTATTAAACGTCACATGCACTTTTTTTCTGTAAAAATATAATTATTGGTAAACTTTTTATTGCAATCAGTTACTAATTTATCCTGATTTTGCATTTGAATGCATATTTTATTTTTTTTACAAATTACCAACAATCATCATTAATAATCTATGCTTTTATGGGAGGATATTTTATATCAATAACTTTGAATCGCCAAAAAAATTGAATGAATGTTTAAAACAATAGTGAAAATGTGTGTGAAACATCTCAAATCATTTGCCTTTAACCATTCAAAGTGTCCAAATTTTACTTTGGTGTTCCCTTTACTTAAAATATAACCGCTAGATTAGGTTTTTATACTTTTACGAGCATCCTTGTAATAACGAATATTTGCATAGGTTAGGTTAGGTTAGGTGTTCGTTAATTTTGGTAAAGAATGCTGTACCCCTAATCCTTTTTTTTTTCCCTTATCTACACAATTAATTGACTGCTCTGCGATCTAGTGCATTTGGCAACAACGGTAACATCGCAACCTTCCCCACTACTCCTAGCCCATGAACCCCTTACTTATTTAGGAAGTTGCTATAAAATAAATCGCAAGTTTTAAGGATGATGGATAGCTTCCACTGCATTCACTACTTCTTGTGAGATTACTGCCACCGTTTTGTGTAAGTGTTGCAACTTTTTTCTTAGTTCCGTTCCTATTTCCTCAATGTGAGCTTAGGGGCGTTTAATCAATAAAGCTATAGTCGGAATTAAATAATACTGTATTAACACAACTGCACACACTTTAGCAACATCAATCAGGCTTATCAGCTACCACAATTCCTTTTCTCTTGTAGCGAAGCCACTTTAGTATAGGCGTAATCAATTTATCTTTTCGCAATTACAACTTTAATTATAACGAAAGTACATACTACCTTATAACAGATGTTGGAAATGTTCATATATTTCCAGCTTTTTTTTTTTTTTAATAGTCATTCACACGCACCAGTTTTCTTCCGAAATTGAGTTCATTTAAATTTGAAAGCACACAAGGTCACTGTTGTCCACAAATTGCATGTGAATGAACCTGAATTCGGGTATATTTTTGTAATTGGATGTTACAGAACTTTAATGATGAAGTAATTGATCCGTGCTTAATATTCTTTCCTGATGAAGTACGTTTCCATTTTCGTGTTAATGTTTCGACGCAAAATAATAGAAAACCCCGAATGTATACACGAAACCCCCTTACATATAATATGATGCACAGTAAATGCATACAATTAATATTTTTTTAAATGGCATATGTGGAAAGATACAGGAATGAAATACAGACAGTATGTAATTTTTATTCTGTGGAGAGTTAAAAAAATAATATATTGAAACTAACTCCCACAAATATATACATCAGGCGAGAAATTTACTCAATTTCGAAAGATGAGCTGATTTTGTGAATATAGCAGGACAACATTGTCGACATCTCTTGTCAAAAGGTACGATGCTAATTTTCATTACCGGCACTCACATATTGTAATTGTAACTGTGGGAACTTGAATCAGTTGCGCGGATATTACATCCACTTCGCCGGGAGTTACCGCTACGACTGCCGACCCGCCAGCTGCCGTGAAACGGGTAACAGAAAACCATGAAATACTCAATATATACATATAGTTTAGGTAGTACATATTAATTTAAAATACATTCAACTAAAACATAAATTTTAAAATAATCTGACCTATTCCTCTAAACAAATTTTAAAAAATATTGAATGAAATATGACCCAATTGCGTAATTGTGAAAGCTTATATGCACCTAGGTTTCTTAAATGTGTTCTGCAACAGCAAATGAGTTTAATAGTATATAATCTGTACTTTGCACCAGTTCATGAGAGTTACTAAAGCATAATTAATAGAATGTTGTATGTCACATTATTATTCAAAATAAGAAATTTGATGTTTACGAAAATTGATCAAAGAGAAGCTCATATTTGCATAATTTTTTGAAGACGATAGCATGATAATCGTTCATTGCAATGAAAATGCTTAAGGGAAGACAGCATTGCCAACCGTACGGTAATTAGAAAGAATATTGTAAACAAAAGGTCCTACTTAGCATTGTGTGTATCAGATTATCGATTTTTTATTATTAAATCGTTTTATTAGGGATCATACAAGTAAGTACAATCATGTACTTACAATTAAAATGACGTTGCGGAACAATTCTAACTGAAACCACGCTGCGCACTATCACTCATCCGTAATTGAACATATTGTGAGTTGCAGCTAATAGAAACGTCACGAAAGTTAAATGCCCTCTGTTTAGTGTGTATTTTAATCCGTTATAATAACGTTTTAAGTTTCTGTTTGTTAGAAGTGATGGTGTGATCCAAAAAAAAAAAAAAAAAAAAAAAAATGCTATTACCAATTTCTACCAAAATATGACAATCATAGGCACCGGGTTTGATATGAATAGTGCTGTGAAGTTCTTCGTTACACCCTCTTTGCCCGTGACGTAAATTTTTCGTCTCTTTCTAATATGAATATTGCTTATATGCTGTAGTCAAGTACTGTTGTTTTTAGAGGCATAAGTAGACAATCACTCTTGTGAAAATCCGGCATTGGTTAAATCACTACTAGACATTTTGCCATTAACTATAAATTCTAAAAAATAGGTCCTATGTTTTGAGTTGCAGTTATATTTATTTTTAAGAAATTATTTTACTTCTCAGCACACAATGAAATATTGAATGACAGTGTGTAGCTGTATGGATGTTGATGAACGCAACAATAGTATAAATGCTTTCACAGCTTGCTCAGTATGATGTTTGCTTAGACAAGACGCTAATAAAAGTAAATTTATACAAAATGTGCAGGAATTTAAGTATTTGTCCAATATGACGTTGTTTCCGATTTGGAACACGTTGGACACAGAGGTTATTTCAGTTACAGGATGGCAGGTCGTGGCTGCAAGTTGGGAGAAGTCAGTCTCAAGGCCGTATAATGCATTTGTAGGTATCAGCTCGTAGTTTGAGGGAACCTTTGTCAGAGAATGGTTTTGCGTTTGTGTGTTACTTTTTTGTTTCATTCCGTGCAAATTATTCTGTTAGTTATGGCACTACATAATTGTACTCTTGAAGAAGAGATTTTATGTGCGATAAACTTGTGAAAACAGATTCTTGCAGAGAAGTGATAAGATAATTCATAAAAAGATATCATGACAATCATGTTGCAGATAGAGAAACTTCACCAGCTTGTTAGCTTGTTAAAAAGTGACAAGGAAGGTGTACTGAATCGCCGTGTTCTTACAGAAGAAATACTGGAATTTTCAACATAAGTTGTAACATAAGTTAGTGCTTACTGTTATCAGTTCTAAATAACTCGTGATTTTGTGCTTTCAGTAACAAAATAAATACTAACTTTGCTGCGACTTGGTCTCTATTTTTCCGACTACAGTGGCTGTTATCTCCTCAGTAAATAGCCGCGCTCAAGCGCCCATAACTCAAATAACCTCACTGTATAAACAATATATTATGCACACAAGGGAAAAATAGTGAGACATATCGTGGTGGAGCAAGGTCAATTGGCTGATTTATTAGTTATCCAGACTTACATTCGTTGATATTTATTCTTGGTTACATTTAAAAGTTATTTTTATTCACAACTCATTGCCAGTAAGAAATCTGCCATCAAATTCGACTGAGCCCTGGCTTTTTTTTTTTAAAATAAGCCTTAGTTTGCATTTAGGCCGAAAGTGAGAATTGGAATGCAAGGCAATTCTACTGGAAAACAAACTGACTATGGATCGGGAAAACGTCTAATGGAGCGGATGTTTTTATGAGCCTTCTCTTTTCCCCGCTCTTCTTCTTTTTATCTCTCCTATTCACAGCCAGTAGATGCCACATATTGCGATACAATCTGCATAATGGGAAACCGTTTTAGTTACCGTGGTGAACTACATAAGCTAAAATATGTTATATATTTGTTTAATTTGGCTTGGTGCTTCTTTGCACGTTTTCTAAAGTAAAATCTGTTACCGTGGTAATATTCATACCACGCAGATCATTATTATAGTTTTACTTTATTGTTATTATTATTATTATTATTATTATTATTATTCATTTTTTATTTGTTGAGTAGTGCTTAACGCCCGTTTTACCTACTGAGGCTTCGCAGGCGGTGACACTGATGATACATGAAATGATAAATAGGGGAAGGATTTTTTTTAAAGGTGGTAAGCGTTCCAGTCCTAAGTTTAGGTACGTCCTTAACAGTTGCCATTTATGAGGACTGAGGAAAACACGAAAAAAACCTCAGTCAGGAAGGACGATTCTGGTGGGAATCGAACCCCAGACCTCCTAGACGAGTCCGTGCCTTAACGACCTCGGCCACCAGTGGCGGTACGCAGATTATTTGCCGAGTATATGTTTGGAAATTGTAAATAAAATAATAAATTATATCTCCATGCTGGCATTTGGAAAAGAGCTGTAAAGGAGAGATCAGGATGAAGAGTCAAAGCTGTAAATAACCATGCCTACCTGAAGAGCAGGAGGAACACGAAGGCTGAAATAAGAATATGAATTAAAAATTTCAATTGTGCAACATTAAATTACCTGTCTCTTGCTATTGCCTTTAAGGCTGATAAAGTTTTCAGATTCTACCAGACATCCCATATGTCAAATCTGCACGCAGCCAGAAGGAGCAAACTACGATCCTCGACTTGTTGTTTCTCTCTATAAAGAATCTCTAAGCACCTAAATGATGGTCTGGATGGACTGTTTTACGACCAATAGTTAGCGATCTCTGAAGCCAGGTGGTCCTTTAATTTAAACTCCGACGGAATATTATAAGACAATAAGTTCTTCGCAGCCTTTGTTTTCCCAAGGCATCAGTATTCACACCGGTGCTTGAGTACCGTGTTTTATAACGTCTGGCTTACGGCCGTGGGGTGTGACGCTTCCTCGAGCCTTTGAAGTTCTTACGGCTAAAACGTAAACAAGATGTTTAAGATTGACCATCCTGCTTTTGTTTTCCGTTTATTGCTGCCTACAGAAGGCGTTAGGGTGTCTACGGGCAGTGGCGGTCCCCAGCGGTAGCGTTTGGCTAGTTCGCACGCATGAGCTGAGTAAACTAAGCGAATTCCTCAGCAAGTAGAATAACTTAAACCCCAACGATGGCCTTATTAATTAATGAAATAAAGTATGGCATTACTGTGTTTTAATTAGCATGACAAACTCTAAAGCTAACTAATAAAAGAAAAACTGAACTACGATACATTACTGAACTAGGTTTGTCTGGTTTTTCTTTTTCTTTCAAAATCACTTGAAAATAAGTGTGTGTAGTGAAATTACTCTAATTTTCAAAAGTAAGGGAAACCAAATTACAATCCCTGCAATCTATAAGTATTACAAAAGAGAAATAACGTTTTTATTATTATTATTATTATTATTATTATTATTATTATTATTATTATTGAGATTAAATCATAAAAATTAAATAGTATAAAATTAATTAAATGAAATATATGACGACTGGTCGACAATGCAATACTGTGTGGGTATTTTAAACGCTTTTAAATGTAACAATTTTATGAATTGAGCCCTTGGTATCATCTTGCATTCACTAAAACAGAGAGAAATAACAGAAAGTTTCGAATTGCCTTGTTGGAGTTTATGTGTCAATAAAACAAAAACATGTTACTGTTTAAAAGCGATTGCAATGTACAATGTACGCAATCAACAATATACAATATAAAATCGAAAGTTCCGTCGATTTTCAATGGCCTTGAAATTTAATGTAATTTTGTTGCAGTAAAAATAAATTGTGCAAATGTTTTCCGAAAAGTATTAATTAACTCTCTTATATAGAAATATAATTGCCACACACATGTTTGATTAATACTTCAAAGTTACTATCTTCACGACAATGCTTTTGTTAAAAATAAAACATATTCATCGTTACAAATATGTTTATATGTTGAGTTAATTTGTCCTTTTATTTGAAAACAAGCGGAGTTACAGCTGCAATTATTTACTTAACAGATAAGGTATGACACCAGATAAGGGCTGTGTGAAGGCGATAATCCTTATCGGCGAGTCCGGAAACTTATGGACCTACCCTCGTACCTCTTCATACACCTCAAGTATGTAGTGAACAGAAAGAAGGCAATGTTTTAAAATTGATTACCAGAGAGAACTTTTGTCTTAAAACATTTTGAGACAAATGCGATATAATGTGCACATTTTAAGGTTTAGCAATCCTAATCAAATTTATCCTAAACATGAACAGTCTTTTCTGTTCTCTGTTTTGCAGCTTTCTTTTCCCTTGCCACCTTTGTCCCCTTTAACTTTCCCTTTCCGGAGCACTTTATTCCATGCTCGAGGTTTGCAAATGTTCCTCAACCCTTCACTTGTCACAGTGTGGTAATTTGTGCCTTTGCATTACATTACTGTTGTCAAATTATCAAACTTTTTTTATAGAATTGAGCATTTTCAACATATATTATTCAAATTGACCGCCTCCGTGGTCTAGTAATAGTGTTTGCAACTACTAATTTGGAGATTATGGGTTCGAACTCCGGCGAGGTTTTCGTCGAAGTTTTTGCTTGCCCTGAGAAGGCTAATACCAGATAGGTTTAAGACGTCAACGAATCCGATTTCATTTGCGCCATCATTAATTCATTTCATTTATCCATATAGAATTACACCTTTCCACAACCTATAGATGCGAGAAGAACAATGCATTCAAATCGACAATAAATAAAACGATCAAAAAATATAACTTTGAATTCACGAATAAAACTTGATAGCAACTAATCAATGTCAGTATATAGGCACCCAAGTTTAATAATTTGTTCCTGAAAACTTCATCTTTATGTTCTCAATTGCTTCTTCCCTCTGGCAATGTTCTTATTAGCCATTTTAAAAAGACGGAACACGGAGATGATAGCGATAAAGTAGGGGATGAGAGGGGCTGTGAAGTAATTTGTGGGTTGAATGACAGGGAAAATGGGAATAGCCAGAGAAAACCTGCCTTCCGCCACGCATTTCACTTACAGTTGTGAAATGTCTCGGAGGGAGGCAAGTGATTCAGTTATTGGGCTCAGGATCCGCCATGGTTTCTGGTGTAAACATATAAAATTTCAAGTAGCCTAAAATTCTATGTCGGCGTCCTTTAAAATATTCCCAAATGCGAACTTGATAATGCGTTCTTAGGAGGGATTTTTTGTAGTGATATTGAGCTAATTGCTCTTAGCAGTTATATTGCTTTTAGGTATCTTTTTCATTGAAGGTTCTCGATTGAAATATGTTCCCCAGTTCTCGAAATACACCAATAGATAAACGCCAGCTGCCCGAGGCCGATTTCACACAGTGGCAGTCTGATCCAGTCACGCCATGTCAAAATTAAAATATCAAGATTAAAAATCTACATATCTGGAAGTGGTTGTATCAGTTTTACTTAGAAGGAAAGAAAGAAAGAAAAATTAATTTCTTATTTCATTCAATTGATATGAAAAAATGTATTTAGCGCCCTCTGCCATTTGCTCTAGCTATGGATTGATTGATTGATTTATTTAAGGACGCTCTTTAACATCTCAGGTCATCAGCGTCCCATTCAACTCAGGGCGTGAAACGGCCGACAAATTTTGCTCAGAGGCCTCTTCTTTCAGGCTTGAGATTCTTTATCGTGCCGTAAATGTACAACACGGAACCCACGGCTTTACTTCCCTTCCGAAGGAAGCCATACTTAGGATTTTTACGCCCGAAAAAATCCATCGGTCCTGGCCGGGTTCGAACCCGCGACTTTGGGTGTAGTGTAGTAGGAGGCAAGTATGGTAACCACTACACCACCAGGACCGACGTCTAGCTATGGAGAACATATGACTCTTCTCTGTGGTTACTGAAATATTCTTCGATACGCAGCCGTTATTCCGATGTTTTGCATCATGTTTCAATAATATTAACAGTTTTTCTATACCAATATTTAAACAAATTGCCACAAAGAAACAGAAGCAATATGAATGAAGGAAAGATATACAAAAGTTTCACGCTCAGTCCTGATCAGTTTTGGCTAAATAAAAACTAAGATTTCACACGAAATTTAGTAATAAAAAAAAAACATAGTAATTATTTATTATTTAATATCATTTGAATTATCTTGTTGAATCAGTTCGAGTTTGACAATACAAGTTGTTCTTCCAAGTTAGCCATGGTGTGTCCGGAGAGGCCATAATAGCTTAGTAGTAGGATATCAAAGTCGATTATTTATCTGTCCTTGATCAGATACTACCCAATGAAAGCAGCATAGTTTCTAGTAGCAAAATCTTTCAATTTTCCGCAGCGCATGCGGCTAAGAGAACAGATGCTGCTGTTCAGCAGAGTTCGCTTGCATCAAAGATGAGATTTTCTGCATATCTTTAGCATTCCAGAACGCCTTCGTGCTAGACTCTGGAATTTATTTGCAAGTCATTTTTTATAGAGAGGGAGAGAGATATATAGAGAGCTGAAGGCTGTGAGTATCATGTTGCTATCCTTGCTCAGCGTTGAAGCAATAGGGTCAATATAAAATGAGCAAAAAAATGAATTTCAGTATTAAAAAAAAGTGGGAATAAATGTGCTATATTTGCTGATGAGTTTAAAGTTAATTCGACCTACTCGTATTATGATTTCTGAGCAACATAATATAAAATGTTTAAAAAAAATACATCCGTAGTGTTCTCCTATCATAACATTTCAAAATGTGGCAAAAGCGTTAAAAAATCATATATGACCTTAAGTCACACGTTTCTCTATATATAAATTATGATACAGCCACGAATCTTTTCTAAATTTAAGCATGAATCTGTTTATTGTAAAATATATGCCCTTTAATAATATTGAAATATAGAATCAATGTAAAGTGTATGGCTCAATTCACAATAAAAATTAAACGTAAAAATAATAAAAATAAGACGTAAAGCATAAACTTAGTAGTATGTAGGCATTTACAATGAAAGGCGTAACGAAAAATAAGAACAAACGAAGATCAACTAACAGCTGATTGAAAATGGCTGCTTCTGAGCAGACGGCGGTAGCGTTTATGCATATGCAAAGTGCAGTAACTATTTTTCTTAGAGTAATATGAGCAAGGATAGTTTTTTTATAATGCAATTTATCTTTTGTCCATTTACACCATTCTGTCTACAGAGCCACTGATCTTCAGCTCTCTCTACTACAGAGCTCTACAAACAGAATAGGTGCATTCTGATTGGCTGATTTCTTAAGTTTAAATTAAATGTACATGCAAGTTCTTGGACCTTGCAAGATTCTAAGTTTATGTCCAACTGTACGTTTATTTTTATGTTTACGTGATACATTGTGAATGGTACCATTACAGTACATAGCATCTAACTTGTACGTTTAATTTTAATTGTGAATGGGGCCTATGTACGAGCGGGGTTCCAGAATATGTCCTGTCCGTTTGCACAGGGTTTTGCGTCTCGGCCGGACCAGCTTCCCTTCCCACTAACGGTCGCCTACCTGCCTGCCTGTCCTTGAAATTCCGAGCAGTTAACATTCGTTTCTGAAGGTAGCAAGGCAGTTCGCTTTACAGCAATGTATTTTTGTTTGCAAATGTTATTATAAATATACAAATAAGCTCGTCACGTTCGTGAGGAATTTATTGTGAAGTTTCCTGGGCAATTAATTTCTTTCGGAATTGCAATTGGCGGTATTGTTAAGAAATTTGATATTATTGGTACAGTGCAAAACAATAGACACACATGAAGATGTACAGTTTTAATAGAAGACAAATTAGACGAACTCGGCGCAAATCTCTAACATTAGCTAACAAACCATTATCGAAATTAGCGCAAGTTGAGGTTTTAGTGTCTTCTGCACATACAATAAAATTGTTAAAACCAAACCTTACAAGTGTACACGTGTTCATTTCTATGACAAGGTGATCCCGTAGCACGTGTGCGCTATTGTGAGTGGTTTCTTTCATCAGCTGCTTAAAGGGCTAATTGACCCACAACTCATATGCTTTTCAAACGAAGCGCAGTTTAACTAAAATGGTCGTGTGAACACTCACAACACTGTTTGTGTGTTTTCAAAATCCAAATTGTATACAAGAAACTCCTCTTTATGATAAATTAGCACAAGACGCACAATGAGAGGCTCGCTGCGGCATGTCCAGTTGCTGAAACGCAAAATTCCGTGTGAACAGTAAGGATATTTTCTGGAAACTTTGTATATCTCTGTATAAATGCATGAAAATCATGCTGTGCGTGGGAAATTACTTAACTATTTTAAAAACTTAAAAATAAGATTTAAGCAGAGAAAATAGATGATTATTGAATACTATTCTCTTCATTAAAATGTATGTCACACAATGTGAAACGTTTATGTTCATGTCTAAACTTTTGCCTGCAAAATGGTCTTTCCATCTCATTGTCATCATTAAAATAGGTTTTCTTCAATTTTAGAAAACATAATAAGCGTTATGGGCTAAATCTGAGCACTGAATCCATGGTTTTGCACAAACATTGTTAGTAATCTGGATAGTGTCATGCAGAAGGTGAACAGCATGGCGCAGTATTTCGCGTTTCTTTTCTTTAATTGTTCGTAATGTATGTAGAAGGTTGCATTAGTATGCATTGATGCTGGTGTTTCTTTCTTTGAAGTCAACTAATAGAATACCCCTGCAGAAAACTCTGGCTGTGCTCTTTCTCCTGGAATGGACAACTTGTCTTCCTTGGCGGAGCTCATCTTGAACTTCCTTTTTGAACGTGGATCATACTAAAGGATCTCCTCTTATATTTGATTTCAGAACTTCCTCCCTGCTTGTTTGACGCAATTTCAAAAACTTTTCAATCACTCCACTGGATTCTGTTTCAACTGTCCAGAGAAGAAGGTGACGTTCGTGGAGAATTCTAAAGGTGGTTGTTTTTTGAAATGCCCAACCTAGCAACAATTGATTTCAGTTTTAGTCTCCCTGTCGTTGAAACCTGTGTATTCAATGTTGTTATATTGATACTACTATACTTCGTTATTTTAATAAAGATAATTCATTTTTAATGCTACATTGCACATTGCTCACTTCAAGTAGAAAAAAATGGGCAACTATATAAACGTTTAAAGATAATCTTTTTCATTATATTAAAATAAGGTTATAGACACGATAAATTTAGCGATAGAAGATAGAGAAATTAGATAAATAAAACGGAAACATGGTACAAGCAGATTCACTACCACTTCTCAAAAAATAAGATGTTAAAATTCTGTAAAATAAACGAAGGCATGTGTGGGCGTGTCTCCAACTGCTGTCTTGGCCATAGCAAGGAGTACAGGAGCCTTGTTAATGCCAAGGTTTCATCACCTGCACCACACTAACGCAGGCAGGCGGCTGAGGTTTATGTAGGTTCGTAACCTATGAAGGAATACCATGCTGTGGAACGGGAGAATTAGGGGAGGGTCTGGTTAAAACGACTGGCAACATAAATTCACGTCAGGAAGAGAAAAGTAATGGCACAATAATTGGATTTGGTTAAGACCATGCGCACTAACAGCTGGGGGATGGGGCGAGTTTCAAAATTTATTACATAAATTGTTGATTGTCTGAGGAAAATCTATTGGTTTCTCTTTATTCCTCAGGCACGCACAGTCCCATAAGCACTGCCTAGCCTTTAATTTCTTTTAATCCTCTTTCATTTCTACAAGAAGCTCGTAAAAGAATTTTCGAAATTAGTACTACACATCTGGTATGATGAGCGGGCTTTTCTTGCTCCATAATATCGGAAAAGAAGTGCATTAGCAGCAAATAGGATGAAAATTAGATATCTGTACAGAAATATTTTCATATCAAACTTCTTTACCCTATTGGGGCAAATGTGCATCACCTCCTTTACATAACAAAAGCAGTAGTACAGTCATAAGCTCGCTGTCAGGACTGCCTGGCTAGATACATTTCTGGGGGACATTCCTGATGGCTAGCCTAACGTCTCCGGCTAATATTCGAATATTATCGTACACGCCTGCGCAGTGGTTCTCGGAAAAGAACAAAACATTGTATTCCATATCCTGTCATTAGAAAGGGTGTAATGGCTAGTTCAGCGGGGACTAGAAATTGGAATCTTCAGTGTGGTTCTTTTCCTTACGTCAGGGTGGTCCAACGGTTTTTAAGTCACGGGCCAATTTTTTTCAAAGAATATATGGAGGACAACTTACGTTTTACCCTTTAAAGTATTATTATTATTATTATTATTATTATTATTATTATTATTATTATTATTATTATTATTCAAATCAGACCAGCTGACACATGCTAGAACCGAATATACAAGCAAAATAGTTGGAAATAAATGTAATCTCTAGTTTCGTAATGAATTGTCAAACTTTCTCCTTCCTGCAGACATTAGCTTTGGTGCTGAAGCGACCTTGTACCGGAGTTGCATTGTTCTTAATATGCAAAGCTACGCAGTTTTCTTAGAATGAAAACAACGCAGCCAGAAGGGACAAAGGAAGCGATTTGACCTGAGTTCAGCCTTTCTGTTCCTCGCTTGTTTTTAAGTTTTTAAGGAATTTAACAAACTACTCCCTTCGAGGGCCAGAGTAAAGAACCCCAGGAGCCCTATCTGGCCCGAGGGCCGCCTGTGTGTCAACGACAGCTTCCATGCGTCTGCGCATACTGTGAAAATACTAAATGATCTAACTTTTGAAGCGTTGAAACATCTACTAAACGGTTTGGACTTTGGCTCGAAAGGACATTTGCAAGGTAAAAAGTTTACAGATGACAATGAGTTAATGGAAGGGGTGAGAAGATGGTTAAAGACTACACCAAAGCTTATTTCTTAAGGAAATCGCCAGCTTATAGACACCAAGTACTTTGCGAAGCAACGTGAATATCTTGGAAAATAAGGCTTATTGTGAGTAATTTTTTACAAAGTTACTACTCAATTACTGTTATTTAAACACTTACATCGTACTATTGCACATTTGCTCCCTCTTTTGTGTAGCTATAACAAACACAGTGGTTTTTTTCTCAAAAGCAACTTGGCTGACGATCTTACAATAACTTTTTGTTCAGTAGACGGCCCAATTTTTAGCAACTAAGAGCTTCAGGATCAAAAAACTTCTGTATGACATTATTGAGCTTTGTTAAGAATTTCGTCCTGTCCGTCTAATTGGCAATCCTGTAACTGCAATATCTGGAATCTAGGTTTTTACATCACCAATCGATAAATTTTCTCTTAAGTTCGCACATTCATTTGTTAAATTTTACAGTGACACTCTTAATCGTGTATTTTAGAGAGTGTGCCCATATTGGAATTTGCTATTCATTCGTTAATGATTACGTGTTTATTTTTTTATTGATTCTGGTAAAGTAATAAAATATATATTTCAGTGACAAAGAAAGATTTAAGTATTAGAGTATTAATATAAAAAACGTTTACTTCTCTGTTAGTAAGTTTTATCAAGTAGTACGTTTTAACTGCAATAAAGTTTTGAAAGCACTTTAAAAGAAATTGTAAACATTATTAAAACATTTTATTACTTTAAGAAATGAAATGAATCTTTTAATATACCAATTTGCGGATTAGTTTGGAAACATACGAGGTGGTATCCACAAAATTCGGACTGGTGCTGCCATCTCGACAGTAGTTGCAGTGGAGTTTTTTACCACTAGGTGGCAACACTAGCACATCTGATAAGTGAGTGCTTAAAGTTTCATGCAGCTGGGTAGATGTGTTGAGATTCTATAGTACTTTTCATGATATTCTGTGTGTAGTGTGTGGCGATTTTACGATCGATCCAAGATTGGAACAGAGAGTGTGCATCAAATTCTGTGCAAATCTTGGGGAAAATGCTACAGAGACCCTCGCAATGATTCAAAAAGTATTTGGGGGACAAAACATGAGCCGTACACGTTGTTTGAGTGACTTACTCGGTTCATTGAAGACGATACATACGGCGGTGGGTTCGTCAGCTGCACAACCCCTGACTTTGTTGCCAAAGTTCAACATCTCATTCGTGAGGATCGACGTCTAACCATTGAAGACCTTGCTCATGAAGTGGGAATTGGTTATGGGACATGCCAACGACGTTTAACTGATGAATTGGGCATGAATTGTGTCGCTGCAAAATTTGTGCCAAGGATCCTGACTGCTGATCAGAAGGCACAGCATGTTGAAGTTTGCACGGAGCTTCGTCAGGCCGTATCCGATGACCCCACCTTCTTGTCCAGGGTCATCACCGGCGACGAGAGCTGGATGTACGCTTATGACCCTGAGACAAAACAACAAACCTCCCAGTGGAAGAGCCCGAACTCACCAAGACCAAAAAAAACCAAGACAAGTGAAGAGCAAAGTCAAGAGCCTGCTCCTCGTTTTCTTTGACATCAAGGGGATTGTGCACAAAAAATTCGTCCCACCAAATCAGACAGTAAATTCCACGCACTACTGTGACGTTTTGCGACGGCTCTGTGAAAATGTGCGGAGACGACGGTCCGAACTTTGGCGAGAAGGGAACTGGCTGTTGCATCACGATAATGCGCCCTGTCACAATTCCTTGTTCGCCAGGAGCTTTTTGACGAAAAACAACATGACGGTTGTCCCCCACTCACCGTACTCGCCTGATTTGGCACCCTGCGACTTCGCTCTATTCCCCAAACTGAAAATCAAGTTGAAAGGACGTCGGTTCGACACAATTGAGAGGATTCAAGAAGAATCGCTGTCTGTGCTAAACACCCTCAAAGAACATGACTTCCAAGATGCACTTGGAAAATGGCAGAATCGCTGGTACCGGTGTAAATGTGTGGAAGGGAACTACATCGAAGGTGATAGCGATCATTAGTCTCAAAGTAAATTTTTGACCAGATGGCAGCACAAGTCTCGAATATTCTGGATACCACCTCGTATGTTATACCTTTCCTTTAAAAATGTTGAGATACCGAGTTTGTTAATTAAGCTAGCGATTATGCAGTTTTGTATATAAGTTAATAATATCTGTAGTGCCAACAGCACTAATGAAGTCGAAGTTTACTGGTGTTAAAAGAACTGAAGCCCTTAATTTTTTTCGAAGAAGCGTTATCTTATGTCGGTCTAATCTGAATTGATAATAAAACATTTTAGACATCTGTTCGTAAAAGTAGAAGCAGTAGTGATTATGCAACATAATGGCAGCCTGATTGAGATCGGAAAACTGGAATGGTTCGGATAATGCAAAATTACGGAAAAATGGAATAAAAATAAAAATGAAAATAGGGAGTATAATTAATATGAAACATTTTATTAGAGAACTCACATATAGAAACAGCTTTCTAATAGTGTAATATGAAGTTCAATAAATACAAAATACAGTAAAACCACTAGCCTATTCAAATTCATATTTGAACCATGATACAAGGAAGTGAGAGCATTAAAATTACATACATACAATATCGTTGTATATCCTCGGGCTGCCGGAAAACTTTATGATGTATTTTTATTGTTGGCAATTCTCAAAATAAACAAAAAAATTTATAAAGCGATGTTAGGTTCATTTCTTCAGTGTCTGAAAAACAATACATAAAGGGCACAGCTGCAGTTCCCATGAAAAGTAAAATTTCGGTCTCCCACTAATACGGATAATATGGAGTGCCGGATAATAGAGACTCTAGTGAATTTTGTCAGTTGACAGTCGTATTAAATGTTAATATTATATGGTAAATACTACGAAAAGACAAACTCAGCTGATTGAACAGTTGAGAAACGATGCTTGGCCTTCTTTTAAAAGTGACGTTTAAGGTATACAATGTCCAATTCTTAAAATAATAATAAAAAAAACTGTATTTGATTATGAAAAGCAGAAGATGAAAAAATGTTCATCAATGTGTAATCTGTTTATAAATGCTTAACTGCTGTTCAAAAATAATATATGTACAAAGTTACTGCATTTATTTCTAGCAAGGAACTGCTTGTAGCTTTGTTTCAAATTCGTGGCAATGTAACACTTTAATGCGCAAGCTCCTTCTTCTCCTATGCTTATTAATTCAGTTTTTTCCCACGCTGTCAGCCATTTATAGTAGCTACCTCTCACAAAATCATGGAAGCCACCAAAAAAAAAAAAAAAAAAAAAAAAAACGACTGGTCATAAATATAAGCCTCGCATTGTAGCCACATTTCCATTCCACTCGAAGATTCTTGTTGAGCCCAGACGTTTTAAAGGTAAAATATAATGGAAGCAGAGGAAGAAATAATTATACTCATAGATCATAAGCCCTGTACTGATCCTATTCTTTCGCTTTATCACAGGATTAGTGCAGGAAACAAAACGCATAAAACCATGCTACTTACTAGACAGGAAGAATCAGTTCGTGCCTTGACAGGTTCCAGGTTATTATTTATTTGTGGGTATGTTCCAGGTGATACAGTAATAGCGGAGTTCTCAGAAACCTGGTCAATACAATTGAAGGTAGATAGAGTAAACATGGTCATATAGAACACGTGTTATTTAGATAAGAAACCGTTTTGAACGATTTTTCAATGTCGTGTATTTTACAATAGCAGAATTAGAGATTTTTTTTAATTATGTGAATCGCTTGAAGGCATATACTTTAAATAATAAATAGAGAAGTTTGTTAATATCACATTAAATTTTCAAATGAAGGTTTTTTTAATTGGTTTATTTATGGACGCTCTCTAACATCTCGTCGGTCCTGGTGGTGTAGTGGTTACCATACTTGCCTCGTACACCCAAGATCGCGGGTTCGAACCCGGCCAGGACCGATGGATTTTTTCGGGGCGTAAAAATCCTAAGTATGGCTTCCTTCGGAAGGGAAGTAAGGCCGTGGGTCCCGTGACGTACATTTACGGCACGAAAAAGAACCTCAAGCCTGAAAGAGAGGCCTCTGAGCAAAATTTGTGGGTCGTTTCACGCCCTGAGTTGAATGGGACGCTGATGACCTGAGATGTTAAAGAGCGTCCATAAATAAATAAATAAAAAAAAAATCAATCTCTAACATCTCAGGCCATCAGCGTCCCATTCAATTCAGGGCGTGAAACGGCCGACAAATTTTACTCAGAGGCCTCTCTTTCAGGCTTGAGGTTCTTTTTCGTGCCGTAAATGAACGACACCGGTCCCGCGGCTTTACTTCCCTTTCGAAGGAAGCCATGATTTTAACGCCCAAAAAAATCCACCGGTCCTGGCCGGAATCGAACCCCGATCTTGGTTAAGGAGGCAAGTATGGTTACCACCACACTACCAGGACCGACTTCAAATAAAGTGCTGCAAGGTGTTAACAGCAATTATGCACACTGTTAATAAGTTCCAACAGTATTGAAGGTTTCCAACTGTATTGACAATTGCGTACGTTTATTTTCAATGTTTTTCTGTTTCACAGATTATTCAAAATGGTAAACATGTTGTTTTTCGCTCATTTTTTCATTTTAAATACTTTGTAATAAAATATCTTATGTCAGTTATATTCTCAGTTTTAAACAGGAATCTTACAAACAAAAATCTGATTCTTTATCAGAAATGCCCATCCTTCTAACAGAAATAACCAGACCTTTGTTTTTTCTTCAGAAAATTAATGTAATAAGGGTTCTTCTCGTTGAATGAGTATGTTTTTAAGCATCAACAATTTGTAATATACTCATGTTTTGCTGAAACTAAACACCACCAGCATAGATTTTAACCTTCAGTCTATAAGTAGTGTTAATATCATGTTTTTTTTTTAAAAAAAAATGGACAAGGGATGTTTTTGTAATAAATGCTTCAATTATTTTAGGACGAAATTCCTTTAAAATGCAAATAGGAATTGAAAATTAAGAAACCAAAATGTTTAACAATACAGAATTAAGGACTTGACAATTTGCATATTTAAAAAATTAAATTTAAACTATTAAAACGTGAATATATGAGTATAATTTTAAAAGAAAACGAATAGTGAAAAGAAGAAGTGGAAGTAGAAAAATGAGGTACTAAATTCAGCATTTCGGAACAGGAAGTTTAATCAAAATTAATTACATAATTTGTTGGCTCGATAGGTCAGTCAGAAAACAGGAGGATTAGACAGATAAAACTGCACTGGTCTATATATTCAAACCCTCTTTGTCATAAGAATGTGGCGAACCTTAACATAAAAAAATCACAATAAACTTGCATGTATAGGTATATGTGTATGTATAAATGGTGATTTTTCCTTCCCGGAATTACTCCTAGCATAATGGCCGGTCGGTCCGCTCGAGCTCTTAATGAGTATTATTCGAAAATGTAAAAAAATATTTTGGATATTCCTTTTAAAATAAGAGAATTGAAGTTATTTCCGATTAAATAGAAAAAAAAAATCATATCTTTTTTGAGTTCTCAGTATACGGCTATCCACACACTGAACCCTTGCTTCAGAAGTTATTTAGACATTTAACTAAGCCTATAGCGCAGCTATAAGTAAACTGCTGCACCATCCTATGGAATAGTAATAAATTTATCTAATATAAAAAATTAAGATTTCATTTATGACTTTAAAAAAGTTATAAGAGAATATAAGATATTGTAGAAATTTAATTTTGCTCTAAGAGAATACTTAATTGTACATAAACAAGAAAGATTTAGCTGTGAATTCAAAATAATTAAATTTTTGAACGATTTAATTATAATTTTGAGGGAAAATGGAATATTGATTCCTAAAATACAGAAAAGAATGAAGGAAAGAAGATCAACTGAAGTATTATATTTATATACCGAGGATGCAAAAAATGTATACACATTTTCACAGTAGATATCTATTTAATATATTTCAAAGTTGGACCGAAAAACAATAGTAATGTGTAGTATGATGTTCTGTAACAGATGTGACTTACATACAATATAATAGCGTTGCTACGTGACAGGTAAATCAACAATGAACAAATGAAGCCGAGATTATCGTATGATGTTCTGTAAACAGATATGACTCACATTACGTTATGCTAGTGTTGCTACAACAAAATGGAGCCAAGATTATCTTTTGAACAGCGGAAAGCAATTTTGAAGTGGTATTGGAAAACCAAGAATGTTGTTGAAGTTCAAAGGCAATGGAGACGTGTACAGAACAGAACCATTCTCCGGATCTAACTCCGTTGAACTTCTACCTATGGGGAACTCTTAAGGATGCTGTATACCGTAGAAAATCAGCTACACTGACAGCACTTCGGGAAGAAATTGAAACGGCATGTGCTGCAATCGCTGAGGATACTTTCACAAACGTTGCTCAGTAAGTAGTTCAACGTACTCAGAAGTGTATCGACGCCGATGGTGGACATTTTGAGCAACTGTTGTAACTGTAAAAGTCTAAGATAATTAGTGCTCATCATTTTCTGTTTGTGTGAATTCAGTTTTGTTATGTTAACACAATTTTTCTTTACTTTTTTGGCACTCTCATATATTCCAAACTCATTAACTAGTTTCTCATGTTCTATTTCCCTTTCTCTTCATATTCCAGTTCCTATGTCTTGTATCCATGCCATGGAATTCAGTGCCAATGATTAGTTTGATTTGATCTACAGGTTTCGCAACAGGCCTTAGGTCCAATGCCTTCTCTATTGCTCTATTTCTTTCAGCATCACAATGATCGAGCTTCTTTTGTTCATCTTGTCTTCGCTATTTAAGTTGTCATTCCGAAATCACCACTTATTTTAAACTCCTGGAGAGAAGAAAATGTTATAAAAGATCTGGGGTGGAAGAACCGACAGAACAACTCCCCCACAAGCAAACGACACGAATAAGCAGAGAGATAAACTGGTAGCCGTGGACTCGATTGCGCCCGAAACAGATAACATCTCTACGAGCTCAAGGGCCATCTGTTTTCCCTTTTGTGACACATGACATAATATTTTTTTTTTAGGTTCGGAAAACCAAAGCAGCATGCTTAAAATGCTTCGTCGGTTGAGGAAATAAGAAAAAAGTAACAGATACAAACAAAAGACAAACGAAGTGCGGTGGGGCTTGTGATTAAGATGGAATGTGATCAAGATGGCGGGCAAGGACGTGCTCGCATCATTGACAGATGCGAGTCCCGAGATTATCTTAAAAGCCGATCTTTCAGACGACAAGGTTCTATTTCGAGCTCCTTCACCTTAATCTGTTAGTGGTAATGTTCACTTGTGTACAGCCATTTCGGCTAGTGCTGCAACATTTTTTTATGAAAATAATTCGTGAATAGTGCCTATTGTTCCTTTCGGGAGAGGATATCTCCTGACGTCTCTCTTACATGGCCGTAAGAGATGGGATCTTAAAACCTGCCTCTTTCCACCTCCTTAATTATTATATACACAAAAAAATACACTATGGGAATAAAAACTAACGTTTCCAAATGTAGTATTTGCATTCACGTTTAAGTTATTATTAAACATATAAAACATAAACAGAAGTCATAGATTTAGCTCACATGATTTGTCCTGTTCGTTGATCGACTGTAGACGAATGCAGGAAAAGTTCCACTTCAGTTTCTGTATTGTCTGCGTAGTGGTAGTATTATCGAGCGGGGTGGCTGCTAGCGCTAACCTGGGTCATGAAAGTTGTTGAAAAGGTGTTCGTCCGCATTCACGTGTTTTTAGTAATTTGATAAAATTTACTTTCATTCGCTAAAGCTCTTTTACTGTAATTCCTTCAACTTCTGCTCTCAAAATTACCTGTAAACATCTCTGCAGTGTGGGAGCTAACACTTTTTTTTTTTTTTTTTTTTTTTACCTGTTCCATTCAATTCAATACTCTTCAGTAAAATATACTTCATTAACACGCTATAAATAACACTATTGCACCAAATACTTGTCAATCACTAAAAACTTAAGACTTGATTTATGTTGATATCTTTATCACAAACCGAGGTGTAATTTGCTCTCGTAACAGTAAACTGCGATTGACTGTTCAAG